>JAOTQK010000024.1:9391267-9425128 GCA_025642025.1 Rhododendron ferrugineum | reverse complement strand
TCGTTCAAGCTTTAGCCAAGTCCTGTTTTGATTCTGTTTCATCATTGGGGAGCCTCAAGGCCACAAATTAAGGATAATTAATAAGTCCAAATTGGGGTGTCTACACAATGTTAAAATTAATATATGTTATTATGTTATGCACTCTTAAGTTATGCCTCAGTTAAAAATTATACTCCATCTGTCCCTAAATAAGTGTCCAGCGCGCAAATCTAAGTTTTACAAAAGATAAATGTTTTTCGTTAAAAAATCTAATTTTTTTTAACAATCTAATAGAACTCATTGCTATCTATTAATTTGCTTAATTTTTTTAACAAAACAAATGCATCTTTTTAAAGGCCTAGGTTTGGGCGCCGGACACTTATTTAGAAACGGAGGGAGTAGGTGTTAAATAGATAATTAACAGTGTTAATTTTTGTTTAGATTAACAATTAACAATGTTAATTTTTGTCTAAATTCTGAATTGACAATATTATATATATAATCAACATTGCAAGTTCATATTCGACATTGTTTAATCAACAATTCAAGGTGTAAAACAAAACAAAACAAAAAACTACACATAAAAAAACCTTTTTTTCTTACAAATAATTTTATATTCAATTTTAGTCTTGTTTGGTACATCTCGCTGATTACGTTTCAAATATATAAATTTTATAAAAAAATAAACATTTGCAAAAATAGCTATAAGCCTTACAAGATTTTAAATAAAAAGGTATAGGAGAGAGAGAGAGAGAGAGTGTGTGTGTGTGTTTGTGTGTTGGCTGGTGAGGGCAGAAGAGAGAGGAGAGAGAGAGAGAGAGAGAGAGAGAGAGAGAGAGAGAGAGAGAGAGAGAGAGAGAGAGTGGTGTGCACATGCACATGGGATGAGAAGAGAGACACAGAAAGGAAAGGAATGGCGCGCGTACGTGGGATTCTTTTTTAAAGACCTAGTGGGCTATTAGACTTATTTGAAAAGAATCCTAAGAACTATGAAATTGAAAATTAGGACCAGCCCAGCATTTTCACTTTTTTTTTTATATATCTATTCTAATTTCTTTTCTTTATTTTTTTGGTTAAAATATCTATTCTAATTTCTAATATATAAAGGGAGTAGCACTTTTGGGGTGAACACCTTTTTTTGAAGCTGTCACGAAAGTGTTTTCCACAATTACCCCTCTCACGCAAAAACTGATATAACTTACTATCGTCTATCAAGATAAAAAGGTAAATTTACCCCATTTATATATACCCAACCCAACTGCCCCACAACCCTACGTTTCTCTAGGAGTTCCATACGAACAAAGCATCTGTCATAGATTTCAAATGGAAGCACTCATAAACCGCATGTTTCTCAAGCACTTTACGTCTAATCAATTTAGTTCCCAATTTTATTTTGTTAAAAAGTTGTGCGCCCATTGTATAATGTTAAAATTGCATCCAAAATTATTTGTCTCGCACCCGCATCAAGTGTTCACCACTTCTAGTGGTTATACATGGAGGGTTCTGGAAGGCACCGACCACTGAGGGATTACTACCCTTTGTTCCGGGCACTGCATATATATCATCTGAATCCAACAACGAGGGGAGGTCTTATATGGATGTTAACTATTTTTATTGAACCAGGTGCTTCGAGTAAACTCCACTAAATTAAACAACAAATTAATCATAAGTACTCTACTAATTAAGGGACAAATCATAAGAGGGAAATAAAGACATAAAATGCATGCAAAACCAAAAGGATTGGATGGGCGGCGTAGATTCCATATGACGATTAACACTAAAGTACGAAGTAGTAGTATTAATTAATTGATGGGGAACAAATAAATGCATAATTGAGTGCATAAAGATGACACTTGTTCACTTGCTCTTCAAATTTTGTACTAACTTTTTAATGGAACTAAACACAAAAAGTTGGAGTTCATAGGTTTATTTATGTTACGCTTGTGAGAAATTTGGGTTTATTTTAATGGTTAATTTAAGTTTGATTAGACTCCAAATGACGCATCGTCGGTTAGCTAACCCTTGTTATTAGTATATAATAAATCTTCATTACCCTATTTTAAAAACGCTTTTCGTTTCCCGCCTGGAGATTCTTAAGAATGTTGGACTTGAAATTCAACCATATCATTCTGAAAAGCGTTTTGATTATTAATGTTAATTAAGTAGTGATGGAAAAATCAAAACTTGATTTTGCTACTTACGGAGTAATATTTTATTGTGTTCGTATTTTACAAAATAATGGAAGTGTGTATTAAACTTGATAGGCTACCTTTCAAAAAAAAATAAAAATTGACAGACTTTATAATAGAAAACAAAGTGAAAAAGAAGCGAGGGAGCAGAACATCATCAGAGGAGCAAGGATTGGGCTGAATGGATCTAATGGGGTTATTGTCTCGCACCTTCAATTTGCCGATGACACGATTATTTTCTGCAATAAAGACAAGGAGGAGGTGACTAACATCAAAAGAATTCTGCGTTGTTTTCAACTCATGTCAGGGTTGAAGATAAACTTCTCAAAAAGTTCTCCGTGTGGGATTAAAGTGAGTCATCAGTATGTTTCCTCCTTACTATGATTATGGGATGTAAAATTGATCATTTGCCAATCAAGTACCTGGTCCTACCGTTGGGTGCTAATCTGAATAGAGTTAAAACATGGGATCCTGTGGTTGAACGAATGGAAAAGAGGCTAAGTGTTTGGCGTAGGAGATTCAACACTTCAGGGGGTAGACTTACCCTAATGAATTCATCCCTTAGCAGTCTGCCAATCTACTTCATGTCCTTGTTCAAAATGTCGGTGTCCATTGCAAAGGTGTTAGCAAATATCCAAAGAAATTTTTTTTGGGTGATAAGGTGGGAAAAAAAAAATATTCACTTGGTTAAATGGGAGGTGATCTCGAAAAAGAAAGAGTTTGGAGGGCTAGGGGTAAAGAATTTGATGATCCAAAATCTTGCTCTCTTAGCCAAATGGTGGTGGAGATTTTCTATGGACAGAGACTCTCTGGGTGAAGGTAATCAAAAGCAAATACAACCTGGAGCAAAAATGTTGGCTACCTCGCTTGCCCTCTTCTGGTAAGGTCTCTAAATTTTGGAAGGACATCTGTTCAGTAGGAGAGCTCTCCTTTGGTATCGGGTCCATTATCCAGGACGGCTTTAGACTAGAGGTCCACTCTGGTCAGGAGATTTCTTTCTGGAATCAGGTTTGGCTTGGGGACACAACTCTCAAAGAGGAGTTCCCTCGCCTCTACCTTATCTCTACTCAAAAAGAGAGGGTGATTATTGACTTAAATGAGTCAAGAGGGGATGGTATGGTAGATGGAATCTGTTATTCCAGAGAAGGCTGCGGGATTAGGAAGTTCAACAATACGAGGATTTGGTCTTGAGATTACAGCTAGTGAATTTGGATCAGTCCAAACATGATTTATTGAGTTGGAGATGGACTTCTGATAATTGTTTCTCTATGAAATCTGTTTATAATAGATGGGAACAGTTGGGCTTCTCAAGCAATCGAGTGTTGGGATCGATCTGGACAAGTATTAGCCCACCCAAGGTGGAATTATTTTCATGGTTTGCACTTCATAACAGAGTGGCTACAAGATTTGTTCTTCTCCTCAGAAATTTGATCCTTGAGGGCCAATCGATTTTGTGCCCTTTTTGCTCATTACATTTAGAAACCCCGGAGCATCTTTTCCTTCACTGTCAATTTTCTTGGGATGTTTGGTCTTTGATGCTAGACTGGTGGCATGCCAGTTGGGTGTGCCCTTCCTCCCGCTACATCTTTTTAGATGGTGGTTAGGTGTTGGTTTCAAAAATCTGGAGAAATTTTTGTGAGAAAAAACCTTCCATGCTACAGTTTGGTCCGTTTGGTTGGTTCGGAATGATCTTGTTTTCAACAATACTTCATGGCGAGTGAAGGATCTTGGGGAACTAATTAAAACTAGAGTAGCAATGTGGGTCAAGGTCAAGTTCGATATTAAGGTGCATTCGGTGGAAGATTTTAAGGGTTATCTTGATGGAATGAGAAAGGTGAAAGTGTAATTTTTTGGAGGTTGGAGGGTTGGTGCGATCCAATTTTCTGTTGGATGGTCCTCTGATTTTCCTCTTCTTGTTTTTCTGTTTTGTTTCCTTTTCTCGTTAAGCGTCTGTGCTTATTGAGTTCCCCTCTCAATGTACCCATTTCAAGTCAATAAAATCTTCGTTTTGCCGAGAAAAAAAAAATTTGAAAAAGAGTTTGTGGGGTTGGCCTAACACTAACCAAACCCCAACCCTGTAGTGGTTGGTTGCAATGGTTTAGATTTCACGTAGGCATTGGACGGTTTAGATTTGCAGAAGTTGGATGAAATTTGAATTATTGACAGCTGAGACGTGTTAACACGATGTTACCCCATCCCAATTTTTTTTTTATGAACTCTTGGACCCTCGAATTTGGAGTATCCAACTTCCACACGATTCATGGGGCTCATTAAATTAAAGAATAAAATAAACCAAAATTCTGCAGATCTACTTATATGTGTATGTATATTGTACATTAAAAAGCTTGAATCTTGCAAGAATGGAGCTCGACATAGTCGGGCAAGCTGTTTAATTATCTCCATGTGCGTGTTTACTGTTCAATGGTTAAGAGTTCTGGGGCAAGTATGCCTTCGAAGTTTGAACTACAATAGTAGTTCTTTACTTTAGCCAAAGGGTTAGTCCAAGTGTATGAAGGGCAAAGATAAAGCTCTTACAAGCATGATTTTCTAGTTTCCTTGCTAACCTTTGGGCCGTCTAGCAAAATGAAAGTGATAAGAGGCTCTGGTTTAGAACTCAGTCACTTGACTCACTAATTAGTTTGGGTCACCCTGCAAAATGAATGTGATATGGGGGTCGGTTTAGAACGCAGTCACGAAGAAGGTTGTGGTTAGTGGAGTCGGTCTCAGGTTATAAAATAAAAAGTTCTTCACTTGAGGCATAAGATGGTGGATAAACTAAATCTCATGTGCCTTAAGCATACAACAACTTGTAACTGACAGATTTAAAAGTAATACCCTTTGGTGGGCAATCATGAACATTAAATCCTAGGCCTTTTGTCTCCATTGTAAAACCGGCATTGGGACATCTTTCTGCTCAGTTTTCATCTGATCATTACAAAAACATTGAACTCCATTATGCAGTCCCTGCTGAATTGGAGCTCTGTGTTTGAATCTTGCCACCTTACCTTTTCTATTCATGCTCTTTGTAGGAAAGGAAAGCAAAAAAAGAAGGCTTTAGAAAGTACTTGGAATCTAGTGTTCTTTATGCTCTGACAAATTTTTTTTGCTTCAACTCTCTTCGGATGTTTTGAATATTGGAAATTCAACTTATAACACAGTAGCTTATTAATTTTTTTTCCTCTTCGAGTTTAGTAATTCTGCTTTTCTGAATTTCTTTAATTATCTTATGTGTTCAGTTTATGTAATTGTAGGTCTTGTTGCACTATATGAGCAAAATGACAAACCTTCTTATGCTATCGAGTATGTTCAGTTTACGAACTGGGCATGTTTTTAATGGAGTATATCTCAGATTACTCTACGTCAATAGAAGTTCTAGATTTTGGGCATAGCAAAAACTATACATGACAACCAAGCAGATTATTTCCTATTGGACCAAACTAACATCCAGAATAATAGCGCATAGAGAAGCTAATTCAAAGATTGTCTTTGTAAGCTTATAGTAGGCATTTTACAAGCTGAAATTGGAAGGATAGGCAGCATATGTATCGGGACCTCTTAGTGGAGCGTGTTCTGACATGAAAAACAGTAATGAAGAGAACGAACAGGATACTCCAAGAAGAAGAAGCTAAGTTGAGTTTTAAAAGAGAGAAAATTTGAAGACCCCGTAACTATAGTAAAAAGAAGCTAAACTACCATATGCACAAGTGTTTCTTAAATGTGGTCCATTTCGTTTGGAACTATCTTTCAGTTTCTTTAACTACAGTTTATCTATTGATTCAGCATTCTAAACCAGTCATATGTTTAATTCTCCGTACTCATGGTTTTTCTTTTAACAGGTTCATCCGACAAAAGTTAGGTGGTCCAACTGTGTCAGAGTATGAAAAGCTGTAAGTTGCAATGTCAGATTTGCAAATTAGATATGATGAACTTCGGGTGCACACCAAGAAAAGTGCAGGAAGGTATGGATTCGTGCACTTCTCGTCAGTTCCTATATGTTTTTGCTCAAGAGTTAGAGCCAATCTTTGGATCTTTGGATTAGCTTCTCTATGAGTTATTGCGTTATATTGGTTTACATAGCCAATAAAATCTAACCATCTGCTTTCTTGTTTTGCAGCTCGAGGAATTGAAAAAAATAAATCCAGTGGTATTTTTTAGTGCTTCAAAATGTCATGCAAACACGAAAGAAACCCATCTCTCATAACCTAATGATTTTCATGTCAAACTCAAAGAAGCTCAGAGAAAAACAGTTCAAAGTACCTGGAAGAGCTAAAGCATTTGAAGGACCATATCCTTCTTGGGCTTGATCTTGACTACCTGACTTGGCATGAGTTCTGGCCGACTGCTTGTGCTATTTATCCCTCCATACTCGGCATTAAACTTCACAAACCAAAATGCACTTAATCTTAGACGCCACAATATAATAAAAGCACCCCAATAACAGGTGAAGGGAGGAGAAGGGAAGATTAAAAACCTTTCTCTTCCATTGTTTAGTTTGGGAAGAGAGGAGAAAACAGCAAAATAAGGTATTAGGCACGGTGAAACAACAAAACCTTTCTCTTCCATTTTGTATGGTATGCTTACCGAATCTCGCTCGGAAAACGAGTGCATCATAGCGAAAGTAAATCCTAGATTTGGAATGGAGTTTGAAGTTGCAGAGAGAGAGGGGGGAAGGGACAAAACCAAGGGCAGACATTATAACAGGATGAAAATAAAAGCAATTAGTATTTCGCAAATACATTCCGTAAAATGGCATTTAAGACTCTATAGATTGCACAAAACCATTTGGTAAGATGGATTATCCATACGCGCGTGTGTGTGTGTGTGTGTGTGGGGGGGGGGGGGGGGGGGGGGGGGGGGGGCGTGGGTGGCGCTTTAGAATGCATACTTTTAAGAAATCCAAAATCAGCAACAGTTAAAGTCAGATCATTGAAGAATAGGTATTTGCAAGATTTCGGTTTCCAGATTTGGTGGTCGTGTGACGACGTTTGCGAGAAGTTCTTTGTTAGGACATGATGTAGTGTCGAATTGTCCTCTTTCTTTTTTGTTAAAATTCCGTAGAGCTTGTTATCCGACCGAATCAACCCAAAAGGCTCAATGTGTTTTTTTTGTGCAAGTTAAGGCTCGATATATTGTCCGAATTAAAACTGATACCTCGATTAAAGTAAATCCAAACTCTTTAAAAGCATAATCTTGTAAACCCTAAACTAATTATCTCGAGCTAACGAACGTAGATTGAAATCGTACCTTTTTAACTCCCTAAACAATGACTCTTTGTTTCAATCGGTGCAATAGGCTAGAAAATGGTTTTGGTTCTTCTCCGATTAGGGATCGAGGGAGCAAAAAAACATGAAGGTCGGGCATTCAGTAGGGAACAAAGGTTAATCGGTCAACTATTGGAAGAAATAGAGAACAAGAAACACACCTGATACTGACGAATGAAACCCTAGAAAATACTAACGATTGAAACCCTAGAAATTAAATCTCACCCCAGTTTGCACAGCCTTGAAGAACAGTCGATCTGTACTTTAGCCTTGTCGACAAAGCAATGGCAAACAGGGCTGAAGTCGAGGTACGACATCCAAAAAATAAGCCAGAAATTTCAGTAGTGAAATTCATAGAACCAAGCACTCGCTTCTCTCACTCTCGTTTGATCGCCGAAGCAAGGACAGGTTATTCCGTGAGTAAATCAACGATGAAATACCTAAACTACCCACAGTTCCAAACATGCAAGGACTAAATAGCAGGCAAAACTTGAAAGGGTAATTACGTAATTTCAAGACATGACTTGGCTTACCAAGGTTGGTTCTTTTATTACAAGTGTATAGATTTTCCGAGTGTGCAATAAAAAAAATTATATTCCCAAATTGATTTTCTGTAACACAAAATACCGAAAGAGAACAAATACTATAATCTAGCATGAAAAAGAACGAATAAGTACCTTAAGAGAACAAACACTATCATCTAATTACCTAAAATACCATGCTCTTAGAACATTGAAAAACAACAGTCATTCTTACTTCCAATCAATGTCATTTCAAAGTATCAGCCCCGAGACGCATTGAAAAACAACAGTCATTCTTACTTCCAATCAATGTCATTTCAAAGTATCAGCCCCGAGACGCATATAACCACTCGAGTATCCCAAGTCTTGTTATTATCCATACCCCAAAACCCTTTCGGGCTGGGTAAAATAGAGAAATAGATGGTGAGATTGGCAGGTGGGTGTTGAGAGAGAGAGAGAGACTGTGTGTGGGTTTTAGATGGAAAAGACAAACATGGGGAGGGAGGGAGGGAGGGAGAGAGTGATGTTTGGTTGTGTGGATGAAATAGGTGAGAGAGAGAAAAAAAGATAGCGTGTCCATTGGGTAATGAGTGGTCTGAAGCCGGTGAGAGGTTTTGTAGGCTCTAGACTTGACGCTTTTTGAAGGGGAAGTGTAAAATATGATTTTTCATCCTAGTAATTGCTTCAACGTTAAGGTTCAATTTCAGCCCTTAAAACACACAATGTGAGTATGTGTCGGTGTAATTTGATAAAAACCCCTTGGATTGTCTACACAATTTGAACGGAAGTATCCGGCTTTTCTCGGTTGAATGCACGATAACTCTCTATCCCTCTCTCGTTGCGAGCGTTGTCCTGATTGACACGAAGGGCAATGTTTTTCACTTCTTTCTCGTTCTCACCATTTACATTGAGAAAATAAATCTTTTGATATTGTGTTATCATTAGTCCCCTAAAATATGAGCACAAAAAGTTAGACCTTGTTTTCCCTAAAAAAGAGAGTGTGTAATCAAGTTGTTTCCACATGCTCGAAGGAGACGTTCTAAGAAAACTCAATAGAAATTAACTACTAAAAGCTGTACACATGTCTTAAAACTACTCATTGGCTTGAACAATATTCATTCCGATTTGTTAAGAAAGGTAAAAAATAAAGGCAAAAGAATGGCTAAAGAATCATACCACCATACATGCATTATCTTTTCCCTTAATTGCATAGATGACTTTCTCTTTTCCCTTGAACTTTGCCTTCTCCATTTCTTTGTTCTAGTGTTAAAAAAAATATACGTGTGAGAAGAACTTTTTGTCCCATAAAAGGAAAATAGAATATGCTTACCCCAAAGAAGCGGATCAGATTCAGATCACATTCCTCTCGAAGCATAACACCTAGGTTTATGAAGACATTGTCCATAGTTATAACGTATCAATACTAAATTGATGTAGAGCTAAGCAGATCTCAATTTCTCATCAATGCCCCCATTGTGTTATAACATCCATACTTGATGCCGCAATCATATTTTCTTTACCTACACTAATTTTGTGCACTTGGCACACCAATGTTTAATGTACAGACCACCTATTGATAATAGTTCACACAAAGTGAGATTCCTGATAGATTAATTCTTCACAACCTCAATTGTATGATTTAAGTTTTTATTATTATCCCCATTCAATGAGTTTTCCAACCACATCCACCTATCCACTAAATTGATAACATTTTCTTACCAATCAAACGAAGATAGTTAAAAAAAAGATGATAAACTAATAAGGTTCAGCAATACAAACTTTAAGCTATACTCTGAGTCTAATCAAGTTCTGGAAGTGCCGTATTCAAATGTATGCTTGACCATACTAGGTTTATAAGCCCCAATATTTTTTCAAGTTTCTATTTTCTAAGGTTTATAAGCCCCAATATCATATTCTAACCTCTAATTGCAAAATCCAAACCTCTGATTGTCTGATTAGAATTCTATGGTATTCGGACCTTCATGCAAGCAATCTTCTTTTTTCACTAAGCTTGAAGAGAGTCCAACCAATTTTCAAAACAATAAACAGTAATGTAAAAAGACATAGCAGATGCTAGCAAAAGGGGGGAAAACTAAAATAGAGGGTGAGATTGGTAGATACCTTATGCACATGAAAGATCAAGAAGCTAGGACCCCAGTGAGTTCAAATCTGCAAGTAAAGAAAGGATTAGATGCAAGGGAATCAAATGTAGCAAATTCAACTTAGAAACCCCATTCCCCGTAGGACTAAAGCACTAAAATCGAAAAAGTTAGGACTACATAAATGCAAAGACAGGACTAGATGCAAGTAGATCCAGAAAAATAGAAACCCCATTTGGAAGACAGGATTGGATAGATTCGTAAGTTCAAAAATTCGATTACCTGCAGTGGCAACTTCTGCTGGTGGTGTCCTCTCTATGTAAGATAGAGAAACAGATGGTTAGATTGGCAAGTGGGTGTTGCGAGAGAGAGAGAGAGACTATGAGTGTGTGGGTTTTCGACGAAGAAGAGAAACATCGGGGAGAAAGAGAGAGACGTTTGGTTGTGTGGATGAAACAAGGGTGAGAGAGAGAAACAAAGGTTGCGAGTCCATTGGGTAAAGAGTGGTCTGAAGCCAGTGAGGGGTTTGGTAACGTTTTTTGAGGGGGAAGTATAAAACACAGCCCTTAAAGTTCCATTCAACATTAAAGTTCAATCTCAGCCCTTAGAACACAGAAAAAGTTAGTATGTGTCTACACAATTTGAGAAAAACCCCTTGGATTGTCTACACAATTTGACGGGAAGTACGTGGCTTTTCTCGGTTGGATGCACAATAGCGCTCTATCCCTCTCGTCGCAAGTGTTGCTCTGATTGATACAAAGGGTGATTTTTTTCACTTCTTTCTCGTTCTCACCTTTTACGTTGAGCCAATGAAGCTTTTGATATTGTGTTACCATTAGTCCTCTAAAATATGAGCAAAAAAGTTGCACCTTGTTCCGTAAAAAGGAGAGTTGTGTAATCAAGTAGTTTCAACATGCTCAAAAGAGATATTCTAAGAAAACTCAATAAAAATTAACAACTAACAATTGTACACATGTCTTAAAACTACTCATTGGCTTGAACAATATTCATTCCGATTTGGTAAGAAATGGCAAAAATAAAAGACAAAAGAATGGCTAAAGAATCATACCACTGAAAATGCATTTTCTTTTCCCTTACTTGCAAAGATTAATTTCTTTTTTCCCTTGGATTTTTCCTGCGCCATGTCAAGGTCTCGCTCCTCTCGGATCACAACACCGACAACGTTTTTCTCTCGAAGATGTCCAATCTGTAAGAAATACCATAGATTATATATGTTTTACTAAGAAGTGGTAGATAAATAAATGGAATGGGTCACCACACCACTAATCATGTTAAATAGTGTATATTACTACAAAAACAAAAGGACAAATGAATGGTTAAAAATTCATTCCACCCGACATGCATTATCTTTTCCCTTATTTGCGTAGATGACTTTCTTTTTTCCCTTGGACTTTGCCTTCTCCATTTCTTTGTCCTAGTGTTAAAAAAAAAAAATTACGTGTGAGAATAATTTTTTGTCCCACAAAAAGGAAAATAGAATGTGCTTACCCTAAGAAAGCAGATCAGATTCAGATCGTGTTCCTCTCGAGGCACAACATTGACGTTTCTGAAGATATTGTCCATAGCTAGTGAATTAAATGGAGACTTAGCATCTGGTTAAGAGGTTTCTGCATTCAGAAAAATCCAAGACTAATAGTAAGAATGTTTCAATACTAAATTGATGTAGATTTAAGCAGATCACAATTTCTCATTGATGCCCCATTGAGTTATAACATCACATACTTGAAGACCAATGAAACTCATACCTAGCTACCAAAATGATCTATGATCATACACCATGCTCTTAGATAATCACAACTTGACAATGAGAATGTATAAGTGAACATAGGCGTTTTTTGTGGCAGCTCGTGGTAATAACCTACATAAAAACTAGTCGATCTCTGATCATACTTAGAACATTGAAAAATTGAAAAATCAATCAATCCTACTTCCAATCAATGTCATTTCCAAATATCAGTCCCTACACGCATATAACCTACTCGAGTATCCCAAGTCTTGTTATTATCCACACCCCAAAACCCTTTCCAATAATTTTTTTTCTCACTAAGATTGAAGAGAGTCCACCAAATTTCAATTATATTTTCCGAGTGTGCATTATTATAAAAAATCATATTTCAAGATTGATTTTCTGTAACACTAAATACCTGAAGTGAACAAACACTATCATCTAGCACGAAAGAGAACAAATAAATACCTAAAGAGAACGAATAGGACGGAGATACCCATTACCGAACAGCATACCACAAAAGTTTATGAATAAACACTAACATGTTCAATGACTGAAACAATGGCCACAATCAAATTTTCTTTACCTACACCAATTTTATGTACATAGCACACCAATATTTAATGTCGAGACCACCTATTGATAAATAGGAGTTGCATGTGCCTAAAGGCACGGCACAACACGATCCAAAATCAATAAAATCAAACTATCCTTCTCGAACGGATTTTCTGGGAAGTCTTTATGTTAAGAATTCCCGTGCCTGAAGGCACATGCGAATGTAATAGCCATGACACAATTTAGCTCCCCAATATTCTCTTTACAGCTATAAAAAAAAGTTCTACGAATGTGAAATGTTTACCCACGATTTTTACTGCCAAACTATACAACAAATCAAAGAACACTAAATGCAAATATACATCTTATCATTCTTATGATGCATTTTAAATGTCCCAAAAAATTATAATTAACTTCACAAAATCAGAATTGCCTCTATTTACCTGTATATTGCATTTCGGGAATCAATGCACCCCATTCAAGTAGTATGTTTTTCCACTCAAATAAGTATACTAAAACCAATACGATACATCGATCTCATCAGACGCACAAACTTGATTTCTCTTCAATAAACCCACCAAATATAGCATTCACATAACTACCACATAATAAACCCACCAAAAAAAAAAAAAGAAGGATCAAAGCTCAAACAACTCCTGCCCTTCTCACATTTACACTCGTTAAGGTAAACTAAAACCATAATAGCAGGCAACTCTACTGCTAGCATTTCCTGTAGATAAAAAGATTAAAGGTTCTCCGCCATTCGCAACCTTATTCTGCATTTGATAAAAAGAAAAAGAGAAGAATCTCTGAATCCACCAACGTATCAGAGCAGTTATATCCACGACATGGGTAGCAAAATCTTCAGCCAACATCAAAACCTATTAAAGGAAAATATTCAAGAAATCACAACAAATGTAGCTAACTTTCTAGATGATTTCCATGAGAGAGCAATCTAAAACATCATATGGTGGAGGTGATAGTGTTATTGGCCTATAAACTTTACGTTGAGGTTTACACAAAAACCTGAAAGTCAGTTTCAATTGATAAAAAAGAACATAAAATGGAAAAAGGAAAAGAAAATTAGGGGATAACTCAACCTATAATGAGACGGAGATTCTGCATATAAAATGGACTTCCTATGAATGGTAAAATGAAAAACTCTGAATATTTTCAAGTGAGAGACAAGGGGAAGAGTGGGGGCGAAAGAACAGAAAATTTGAAGCTGGGATCAACATCCATTGCCCAGAGACAGAAAATTTGCCAAAAGGGAGTTGTTAAAAATCTGCATACAATATAGGATAATAAGCAAAACATGACTTAATTCAAGGTAATTACACCCATAGACAGAAAATTTCTAGGAAGAAAATAAACAAGCACTCGCAAAAATGTTCACCTTCTCGATTGGAACTTCATGCCGCATGCACCGGTGTGGTGTTACGCTTCAGGGTTGAGGTTCTTCTTTGGCTTCCCATCAGCACCCTTAAGCAGGGACTTCCCTTTCTTTACTCAAGCCAAATCCGTTTTAAGCTCATCTAGGATGCCCTACAGACGATATGACAAAATAAGATTAGGCACCAAACCTTAAAATGCCACACGTCCACCAAAGTTAATAAGGAAGTTCACCGACACAATAAATCCCTCGCAGGCAATGAGCAAATGCGCATTTGAAATAGTTGGGGAAAATATACAAATATAGACACTATGTATAAGCGTGGTCACCATGTAAATATCCAGCGTGGTCACCATGTAAATATCCAACATTTCAACTAAATTGTAGCTCAAGCTGTTTTAGATGTCAAAAAAAAAAATCTACCCAATAAAGCTCAAAGTATCATTCAAGTGTGTGGACCGTTTTTTCTCTCATAGGTAGAAAATTGTCCCATACCTTTAATTCTTCAATCTTTTCATTCAAATTTATCATAGGCGCTGAATGGGACTTTGAGACAATAGATTGATGAATAATTGATAAGAAGGAGCTTTCACTAATGACAGTGAAGATAATGTCAATGTGAGACAAATAGAATGTTCCAATTTATACGTACGCGGTACGTCTAGGGTAGAAACAATGATAGCATGACAAGGACAAGAACAACATTTAAAGACTCAACCCAATTCATAGCAACGCAAAGCGTTGAAATTTAAAGACTTAACCACATTCATAAGCTAGCTTTTGGGGTTGAATTCTACCCAAGACAGTGTAACATGGTATAAGAGCTCTGGTTGTGAAAGGTCTTGGGTTCAAGTCTTCCCATTTGCTTTTGTTCCCTGTAGTTGTATCTCCCATAGGCATCATATTTTTCTCTATCTATAAAAATGCTCCACCTGCAAGGCGGGGTTTGCACGAGAGGGAGGGTGTTGAATAGCTTGATATACATTGTTGGGCCCATCTCCTAATGCCTTAGGCTTTTGGGATAATTGGTAACTTAACATGGTACCAGAGCTAGGTACCATATATGGTTAGGGTGCATGTCTCTGGCCTGCACGCAACAGGTGCCGCTAAGTGAGCACGTTGCGAGTGAGGGAGGGTGGGAAGCAAAAATCCACATCGCCTAGGTACCAAAGTAATATAAAAGTACAAAAGTGTGAGGGGGCACCCTCACTTCAAGAGCTAGTTTTTGGTGTTGAGTTCTACCCTAGACCATTGTATACATATATGCAGGCTATTCTTGCCCATAACTTTTGATTCAGTTTGGAAACTATACGATCAACTTTGCATGCATATACAGACTCTTAAGCTTTTGTAGACCATAGAAATATGCAGAGAAGAGTTTATGTGATCCCATAGGTCTGTAACAAGCACAATGGAGAAATCTATGACAAATACAGTGACATCACAAAGTAATACATGAATCTTGTCAAGAACAAGTTACTCGTAAGCCAAGAGGTGACAGTGTCATATAATAGTGTAGGAGGGTTTAATGTAAAAATTGGGGTGTCGACAAAAATGCTTTAGGTGATGATGTTTTTAATCCATAAGCATGGAAGAGCAGCAGCTATATTTAATTTCACCAACTGGATCTATATTTCAACTAACCAACAATTACACAAAGTTAACTGTAAATCATGGCCCTGTAGGCTGTGCGCTCTAAATTTAAATCTTCCAACAGAGGTCTATTTGTATTTAGTACCTTTTCGAAAAAGCTCTCTCTTTACTACCCAAAGAAGATAGAACTGAGTAGAAAGAACACCATGAGAACATTAAATAATGAACTTGTAGGTCAGTCGAGAGAGGCAGTTTACCAGCTTTTATACTCATTTGAAAAGGAAAGTCTTTGAAATAGCGAGAATTCGCAAACTTATGTAGCAACCGCTCCTTCAAAGCAATAAGCCTTTTCTAAAACACCTATGGACTTATTTCTTGTCTATGAAAGATATTGGAAAAAATCCATGACTGTAAGATTAATTGAACTTTGCCTAGATCAAACCAAACTTTTTGGATTATAAGAGACTAGCATACCAGTTATACTCAAAATACTCAAACTTTCGAGGAAAATTTAAACTTTGAGTGGAGACCTAACTCTGCCTCTGGCTCAAAGGTAAGGAAGTCATATTGCAATGAATCATATACCTTCCTATCATAGTCATCACACACTGATTTTTACCTCTTCAGGTATGCTATCATTCAAAGCAATGTCCTCAGGATCTTTAGCTACCTGCATCCAAGATGAACCAAGGTCCAAATCATTGCACTTCAAAAAACAATGTTTATAGAAGGCGAGAGTCCAAGTCAATCATTTTGGTTTTGGAAATCAATGAGCAAGTCCATGGGATTTACGCGAGTCAAAAGGACTTACCAAACAGTAAGTTTCAGTATCCTTTATCTGCTTCTCCAAATTGCTGAATGCACCCTCCTCTTTATTTGGGTCACCCTGATTCCTCAGTTCATTTTTCTAAAAATGTATCATCAAACATAGAATGTTTGGATCCATGAGTTAGATTTAATGGTGTCCGACTCCAATTGCAGATGTATCAATTCATGTTCTTCCTTTGAGCCCCTCCATCTCGCCAAAATACTTTATGTCTGAGACACAGCCGCCCAACACCCTTGAATTATAGAACTATATTGTTTAATACATGGACAGAAAAGATACAAAAACATTTTAAACACACAAGCAACTATATATAAATCAAGCGCCAACTTCACAATTTCCACAAAACAATAAACACAAATCCAAAATCGTAACACTCAAAGACTACATAAGCAGCCTTGTAAGAGTTCACGGTGTCCTTGGCAGCGTCGTTACGCTCATCACCGACCTTGAACTCAGCAATATACCTATGATATCCCTCTTCATCTTAAGTACAAAATGATTGAAGACGAGCTTGTGGTCTGGTTTTTGAGAGAACCATATGCTTTGCGCCAACACTGTAGCAAACTCTACTTGTATTCTCCCAACAGGTAGCTACAATTATTTCCTAGAGATCAACTTCTATAGCCAAGGAGAAGATAATGCACGGCAAGCAAGGGTTTAGACCTGACTATTTCTTTAAAAGAGTCATTAGAGCATTTCCACCCATTACTCAAATTTGAGTAAAAATAGGAGTAAAAGATTCATTTGATATTGTGTGCTCCAATGGGCAAACTCAAATCCAAGCACAAAATTTGAGTAAAAACTTAATTAAGGGTGTGAAATTAGCCTTTAAATTTTGAGTAAGTGTTTGAGTCTAACCTAATTTGAGTTCAAATTTGAGTAAAAATCAAATTTGATATAGGTTTGAGTAAGAAGTGGAGGAGCCTTTTAAGGACATGTACTCAAATTTTGAGTTTGAGTCGAGGTTTGAGTAAGGAGTGAAGATGTTCTAAGAGAACCTCTTAAAGTGATTGCAAACTGCCACAGGAAGCACTTGTAATCAGGACATAATGAGGAGACAATGTAAGACGAACTTTCTCCAATCAAAAGATTCTCAATAAGGACACCATATGCAGGCAGAACTCAAGAAACTGTACATCATGCATACAAAATGGGCTCATCTTGCATATAAATAGGCTCCAATAATTGTTCAATGTACTCTTATATTTTCCATTTCAATTCCCCAAACAGCATAAGTGTAAATATTGCGAAAATTACACCACAAACAAGACGCAGCGGCCGAAAAGGCCATCATAGAAAATAGCATATCTTTGATTAGATATCGAGAAAACCAACAATGACTGAATTTTAGTGGGGGGGAAAAACGTGTACTCATGAAGTCATTTTTCAGAAGAGATCGAATGGTACTCTTCAATAGCACATTCCTATAGATACCACACATTCCTCTAAAAGCATATACGTACACATACATAAAATATATATAGATAGATAGATAGATATATATACACACACATATAGGCATATCTAAAGAATGAATACAGACGAGGTTGCAGGTGAATGGGTATGGATACATGGTGAGTATCAGATGACTATATAGCAGAATTGATAAAATTTTGAGATCTGACACTAAAACAATGCCCCTTTCTTGTTCTTGCTTTATTTAGTCAAAATTCACATCGTGTTAATTAGTCTCGTCAAAATTCACCCCTTTTGGAATGCACAAAAAGGGTGGAAACATTAAGCTCTTTTCTCTGAATTAAACTTCATCAAATCAGTAATGAAATTATACATAAGAGTCTGTAATTTCAACTCTATTAGATTGCCAGAATTTAAAAAAAATAAATCCTAGTTTGTATGTATTTTTTTCGTTTACGAGATTGACCCAAAATTATTATTAAAAAAAATAATAAACAAAGATTAACCTCCACCGGCATAAAAAAGACAACATTAACCCAAAATTCTATGTTCGCCTATGTTGTAGTTCTGGATGACAACACCTTCAACAACCGTCAGTGAAAATCACACGAAATGTGTAGCCAAACCTCCATTAAACGTGTTAGACGCATAGCTTAATCGTGTTATCCATGTTCAACCCAAACAAAGCTTGTTAAAACATCCAACTCAACCAATTGGCAATGAGTGGAGAGGCCGCCCCGGCTCATATACTAGTTTTGGAGGTTGTAATTGACTAATGTGAGACGAGCTCAAACACTCCCCCGCACGTGCAACCCTTGACCCGCAGGTGGAGAAACAACGGGGCAAACAATCAAGAGTCTTGTCCAAAAGCCTCCGAAAGTCTAGCTCCGATACCAGGTTAAAGCATCCAACCCAAAACAAATTGGCAATGAGTGGAGAGGCCCCCTAAACCTATGTAGTACCGACACTCCAAAAGGGCGCCATGTCCACGTATTGGACATGGGGACACGGCCGGGACACGCCACGTGGTGTGTCCAATAATTTTTATTATTTTTTGATAGGGGACACGGCTGGAGACACGGCTACGGGTCAAAATGTAATATTTTTAAAAATATTGGGGGTTAATATGAAATTATTCAAAACATTTGGGTTAAACTGTAATTATGCCTGCGAAAAAAATTTATACAATTTGTAAAATTATTCATATACAATGTTTCATAATTTTTTTTTTATATATGTACATATATTTATTTTTATTTATTTATACATGTGGCGTGTCCCCCGCCGTGTCCGTATCCCCATGTTTTTAGAATTGCCGTGTCCCGTGTCCGTGCCCGTATCCGTGTCCGTGCTACATAGCCCCAGACTCATACTAGTTTTGGAGGTTGTAATTAACCAATGTGAGACGAGCTCTAATACAGCTAATAATCATGTTACCAGGTCATGTCATTTTTCTGTGTACAGTTCGAGTCTTCTAAACATGTCATGTCAAAAATTCCCACCTTTCATCTAAGTGGTCTAAATACCAAACCAAACCCAAAACGAGCCTTAAAACCAAACCGAGCTAATTGACCAATATAATCTCTCCAAGTCCATGGCTCAATAGATAAATAAGAACTCGGATTTACCTCTGATTCTGCAGATGTCTTTGATCCAACTTTGGTGACATTCTCATCCAATATCCGACTCGTCCATCTGTTTCTAACCTTCTATCGGCTTAAACGCTCCAGCTTGAACAGAAGCAGAGGGCATGGAAGCCTCACCATCTGACCCATTTACTAACGGGACAGGTTTCAGTTTTGCATGTCCAGAATCAGATTTTAGTGATGCACCATTGTATATGAATAATTTCACAAATTGTATAAATTTATTTCAAAGAGAAAATTACAGTTTAACCCAAATGTTTTGAATAATTTCATATTAACCCCCCAAAATTTAAAAAATATTACATTTTGACCCCTAGCCGTGTCCCCAGCCGTGTCTCCAATCAAAAAATAATAAAAATTATTGGACACGCCTGTGTTTTAAATGGCGAAAGGCGCACCGAGGCGCAACGGTCCCCTGGGGCTTTAGCGCAAGGCGTGGCGCGCGCTTTATTGACGCGAAGCGCAAATTTTTTTTTTTTTTTGCTTGGCAACAAGGCAAAATTTATTAGAACAAGTTTTCAACACAAATAAGCACATCCATTTACTGTAAAAATAAAAAAATAAAACAGGTCCTTTTCAGGCTTGTACAAAAAAAAATCACAATTAAGATATGTAATTTTATTGTATTTGGGGTAGCATGTCCATTTATATAATATATATGTCTGGAAAAAAAAAAAAAAACAGGTCCTTTTCATTTAGTGTAATTAAATGCAAGAATCTTTAAATATTAAATGAAAGAGAGGCTGAGAGGGATCTTACATACTTGTACAAAAAAAAATTCACAATTAAGCTATTATGAACACGGGAGGGTCGATTGAAAAGGAGGAGGAGGAGCTGAACGTATATACAGTTAGAGGAGAAGAGGAAGATTGAGGAGGAGGAGGAGGAGGAAGAAGAAGAAGAAGAAGTCGTTGAAGAAGAAGTCGTCGAAGAAGAAGAAAAGAAGAAGAAGAGACGTGAGAGGAGGAGGAGGAGGAGGAGGTCACCTGGAAGAAGTTGTCGATCGAAAAGGAGAGGAGCTGCTGCCTGCTGTCGATCGAAGCTGCTCTCGCACTGAATTTGCTGATCGATTAGGGCTGGGATGACTTAAAAGAAAAATTATTCAATGCATCGCAACCTTTTTTGTATGGGTGAGATTGATTTTTGGCTCATATGTACGGGTGAGATCGTTTTTTGGGCTCACGACGAAAAGCCCTCACCTCAGCGCCATGCGCCTTGGCGTGCGCTTCAGCGCCTTCACTGCGCTTTTAGGTTCTGCGCCATAGCCCATCCCCTCGAAGCGCAGGCCTTGCGCTTCGCTGCGCTTTGCGCCATGGCGCGAGCTTCATGCACCTTTTAAAACACTGGGACACGCCACGTGGCGTGTCCAATACGTGTCCCCGTGTCCAATACGTGGACACGGCGCCCTTTTGGAGTGTCGGTGCTACATAGCTTCCCCCAGCAGGTTCACTTTGGACATTAATGGCATAACCATTTTGTATAGAAACTAAATTATGAGCTAAAGATTTTGAAGCAAGTCAAGGGGCCGGCTTTAGATAGCCCATGCTAAATTATTCTTCTGTAACCCATGAAGGCTATCAAGGAAAACAGAGTAAAAAAAGTAAGCAACTAGACAACCAGCATACGATGATGACGTATTCCAAAACAGAACAAAAGTATTTTTCACATAGAAACAGCTTTACACTCCATTTGTGTCAACTTCCAACAGACAAAACAATGAAAAGTAATTTTCAAAACACAGAATCTTGGTCATTGAAGTCTATAATACAAAAAGGGTATCTGGGACAATGTTTTGGCATGGATATTTTAGTCCTTTTGTCACATTTTTTATTTCTACGTGAACCAAATAACAGAAAATATTTTTGTGCAACAACCAAATACCAGATAAAAAGTCATTTTCGAGCAAATATTTTCTATTTCCCCCAAAAAAAGAAGAGCTTATTTAGATACAAACTTTAAACAGTTACATTTCATCGTACCTTTCTTGAAGTGATGAGGCGCAGAAAAGGTGGCCAGGGGTATTCCAGTAATTTGAGGGTAACGATTGCCCAAGGGTCCACTTGGGAATTGGCTAACATGGGCTGGATTCATAGAAGTGTCTTTTGGGTTTTAGTCAAGTAAAAATGTCTATTTAATTTCTAGTCAAAGTCTTTAGAGTCAATTAGTTGATCAAGGAGTCATTTGGTTTTTCCATGTCATTAATGTTAAATGTAGTCGAAGAATCAATTAGTTGATCAAAGAGTCATTAAGTTTTTCCATGTCTTTAATGCAGTCAAAGAGTCTATGTTCAATGTGTCTTCGGGAGTCTAAAGGTTATTTATTTTTGGGAAGTTCTAGAATCAAGTTGAAATGGGTATAAATAAGATTGTAAGCCTTATGGCAAATCATGATTGAATGAATGAAAAAAATTAGCTTTAAGCTTTACTGATTGTGTGATGCAATTTCATTCTTTGGTGTGATGCTAAAGAGGCCTTAGGTGCGATGCCTTCGGTAACCTAGGTGTGAGGCCTAGACCTATCATTTTCTAACTCTTCTCTCCTTCTTACAAAATACTGTTCACGTCTACTGTTCAAAGCCCCAAAAACAGTCCCTTCCCCTTGTGTTAGATCATACTTAGCCCTATTCCAACTCTGTCCTGCATCATGCAGCCAAGGCTGCAGCAACACCTGTAGCCAACACTTTGAGATCCTCCCTTTGGTCGTTTTTAATTTTAGCCACCTGTACAGGAGGTGGGGAGAGGAAGACTCGAGAAATAAAAGTGAATATACAGTTCAAGAAGAATACAGACCAACTAGTAACACTATCACTTTTTCTTACCCGTTTCTCAAGGTTTATCCCACTCTTTCGAGTGACGGGGAAAACAACAGCAATTTTTGTCAAGAGTATAAGAGCGTTCTGGATTTCCATGTACTTAGTGGATTCCAAACATTGAATCAGCAACTTTGTGATCCGCTTACTCCATTTCCATTGTACCTTTTTGGAACAAAAAAAAAACACTTAAAAATCTTAAACAAATTGCAAGGAATGAGGAAGGAATGATGTGATTGAACCACATTTCTAATAGAATCGTACACCTTTTCTCCAACTTCTAGCCCTAAATTATTCAAAGTTCGGGAAAACCAAAGACCAAATTTTAATAATAAAAAAAACAGCAAAAAGACAATTTGAAGATCATTCAATGCACATGCAAAAAAACAAAAGTTGAAGATCCTTCAATCAGCACGCAAGTACACAATGTGCATGACTGAAGTTCAAAAAATCTAGCAATGAGCATTGTTCTCATTTAACAGAGAAAACATAGTCTGCCAAGATGGATATCCTCTATTGGCTAAAAAACCATGACCACCTGATGAGTAACCTTTTCAAGGTGAGTAGCAAGAGATGCGTCTTCTAATGGTTGCCACGCTTATATAGAATCTACACCCCCTGTAGGAAAAAAGGCTCCCTCGAATAGCAAATATTTGGAGAAGCCTTGTAAAGCAGATTTATTGGCAAGGGTTTTTCTCCCTGCAGCTAGAGGACTGAATCAATTGGAAGCTGAGGGTTCAGGCTGGTTATTCGCTGTTTGATGCTCAGTGGGAAAATTTGTACTTAGCCACTATATTTTTGTTCTGGCAATAGCAAAATCAATGACTCCACAGACCAAAAAATTTCATGCCAATTAAGCTTGATTGCCATTATCTCCTCTCGGGTTAATGAAGTGCCCAACAAACTCTATCAAAGAGCTGTTATCAAGTAGAATCCTCCTCAAGTTGATGTGATTAAAATTCATGCAGATGGCACTTCAAGAGGTAAGCAGGGTCCGGAGAGGTTGGTGATGTATTTAGGAACTTGGACAGTGTTTGGATTTTGGATTTTCAAATGAATATTGGATGGGCTTCGTCCTTGGTAGCAGAGCTCTAGGCTATTTGGAAAGCACGATGCGGCCTTGGCTGAGGGGACCAATAGGATAAATCTAGAATAAGGTTGGGAAGAAGCAATGGATCCTGTCACAAAAATTCGAAGTTATCAACCCCAGCTCAATCTGATTCGCATAATTAAGGATTTGACTATGCAAATGGGGGAGGGCTCTGTCACTCATATATGGAAGTAAGCGAATTCATGTTCAGATTTTATTGCTCATGAAGCCACCTCGCTCGAAAGTAATATCTATATCCTTCATAAAGCACCTCCCCAACTAACTGGATTGATAATGAAGGATGTGAGAGGCTGGGAGTATGTTAGGTCTATGCTTGTAGGGTTTTTACTTTTTAAACCCCCAAAAGGCAAAGATAATATAACAAATGAGACTAGAAAGAAACTGGGTCCTTGACTTCCGAACGATAAACAGTTGATAATGTAAGAGGCGGAGTATTTACAAATATGAAATGCAAATAACAAGAGCAGTGATGGATATGTATTTAAATCCCACAAACAGCACAAAAAGACAGTAGATGTACTCAAAACTCCAAGACAGAAATAGCAGATGATGTGGAATATTTTCCATTTGAAACCTTCACAATAACCCAGCAAAATATTCGGCCCTAAATATGTCAATGAACTCACCTTAATGAACTGACTGTAAGTAACGCGCTGGCTGTTCGGATATCGATAATAGACGGCAAACCCTGGCGTGTTTACACACTCTCGTTCATATACAGATTCATCACTCTGCAAAGCAATGCATCAGACATCAGTCAACATAAGCTGTCCTTCCAAAAAAACACTCAAGCAGGCAAACACTTACAACAACCGAAACACCACTGGAAAATAATACTGCGTCCAGTAATGGTAGTCCATTTTAGGGCATTCCTTATTCATAGGAGACAACTAGGTGCATAGAATCGTGCTAGCACGAGAATTTCGTGCCCGTTGTTTTGCTTTTTTTTTTTGGGCAATGATTAAGTGGATATGATGGATAATGTGGAGTGTGCAATATTTGCTAAGCTATTTGTTTGAATATAGTGCTAGTAGAAATGATGTAAAATGAAATTTGGATTATGCCTTTGATAATATAAAGGCATTTGAATATAATCCAAAGATTATATATACAATTTAAGGGCATAGTTGGGAAGAGTAGGAGAGAGGACAAAAGAAAAGATAATTTTGTTCTATTGTTCAAGGGAAATGGGAGAACATGTAGTGGGTTGCGTAGATCTTGTATTTTTCAAACCAAAGTTGAATAACCAAATGTTCAGCTCGTTCCGGGGAAATTTCCTGAATTCTTTGTTAGATTGGTGGCATTTGCGTTGTTCTCATTCTAATCATCCTATTCCAGTACATGATGGCATACAACTCAGTATCAATTCCAATGTCGTCACATAACCAACTGGCCTAATTTGCATACTTTTCTACATTTCTCAAGACGTTGCCACAAGATAGAAGAAACCCAAAAAAATAAAAACCCAAGTCTTCCTCTCACCTTTTTCCCCATATAAGACATTCCTTATCTATTGTTATTTCTGTTTAAAAGCTATCACCAGCCTCTCCCTTCACGTTTCCTTTGCTTGTTCTTATCAAAGAATTGCAGTTAGAAAACACCAAATCTTAGTTGCACGAAGCGGGAGCGGGAGCGGGCAAATATAGAAGCTCCCGAAGTTGGGAGCGGGATAGGAGCGTATAATATATATATATATATATATATAAAATTTTAAACATAAAAATTTATTTTGAGCTAGACATGTACTAGTACCAAACAAGTCCACTTGGCCCAATGAAAGTCCATTCATAAAAGTCTTACTGGGCTGTTGTAATACCACACAAGAGTATAAAGAAAAAGAAAAAGAAAAAGAAAAAGAAAAAGAAAACTAAGTTGCTATACAGCTGTACGCTTGTAACTATTGATATTATAATTTCTAGTAGAAAAAGAGTTGACAGCTGTACTCATCTATGTTACATGGAATAACATAACCCTAAAACGAATACTGTTCTGCTTCAGCAGCCGCAGCTCTTCGTCGACGATAGAAATCCCAGCAACAGTCGTCCAGGTCTCTCTCTCTCTCTCTCCTCCTTTCGATCAGCTGCGGCTACCCCTGTTCTTGCTCCGATGAGTCCGATCGACTGATTCTCTGGCCTAATTATTCTTGTTGGGCTACTAATGGACTTGTGTATTGGGAGTCTAGGACAAATATGTAGGCAATTATAATTCTTTCTGGGCAGTACAAGTAATTTTTATGGACTTTTATTATCCTTTAATGACAAAACAAATGAAACAATGTATTTTTCATGCATAAATGGTGTCTGAGAGTTTTTTTTTTTTTCCCTTTTCTTCAAATGAATAAGAGAGAGACAAAGAAAAAAGCAGCACTATAAATGAATTTTGATGATAGTTGGGAAATATATATTATATATAATATATATTATATTAAAATAAAATATACATAGCCACTCCCAACCTAAGAGCTTCTAGCTACCTCCGCTCCCCCGCTCCCGCTTCGTGCAACTAAGGACTGACCTACCTAGCACAAAAGATGGGAGTGATTGGACTTGCTACTAAACTCTTTCAGTAACCTGAAGTAAGTGGTTCTCTAATAACTACATGCACTCTAGAGGTGAGATTGGAGACCCAAAAGCCATAGATGGGTTGGTCCAAGTATTATTTATGTATCTTGATATGACGTTAAGACTTCAGCTTAATCTATATGTCTTTCTTCCTCTCAATCTAGATGTCTTTCTTCCTCAAGTTCGAATTATAAGTTAAAAAGGAAGAACTAATTTTCAAGTCAATGCTACTTGGAGGAGTTACCACTAAGTTCAAGTTCAACTATTCAATGCTTTTGAGGTGACAAGATTGAGAATTCCCCAAACTCTGAAACTCTCTTTCAATGCAATCCTGAACTTCGTCACCATTTTTATGAACACTTCCTATGCAACTATTGTCGACTAAATGCTCCTAGTCTTCCTGGTCGTTACCCTCTTCCTTCTAGATAAAATTTAACCATTTCAATAAGGACAGAAACGTAAAATCTCAACATCGAACAAGTATGCATACAATTTTCAATAAGGACGGAAACGTAAAATCTCAACATCGAACAAGTATGAATACAATTTAGAAAATTACCTCACTCTAGTTTTTGCAATTAGGGTGAAAAAAGAGGACCTTAAGATTTCAGAAAGCAAGGGCATGAGCCAATCAACAGAGCATTTCAAAGATGCTCTTAATTAATTGAACTAATGAACCAAAAGACCACTTTGACCCTAAAAGCTATTCTGTCTTGAACCCATCTACCACTCCGCAAACCACACTAACGCAATCCCCATACTTTAATTTGTATTATATTGTAACGACAAACTATCAGGAAAAGGGGGGAAAAAAAACGTAGACTACCCTAATGGAAATCAAATGTCCTGTTTAGCCCCAGAAACATAATTTTCTTCTCCGTATACCAACTGTCATCAACTTGTCTAGTTACTGTCACCGTGCATCTGGAAAACAGTTTCCTTGCACAAAATAGTACTTTAAAAATTCATATGATGAGGTCCGCTAAATGCCACAAAAAGTAAAAATACAAGGTTATACGCAATAATGCTAGCAAAAGTGGACCCCTAAATAATTACTCCCTCCGTCCCAATTTGTTGCGCATATATTGACCTTCCCTTAATTCAGGAACATTATATTCACGATGATTTTTTTTGTCAATTTTACCATTTTACCCCCTTGACAGAATATTAAAATCATGTAAAACATAAAAACAATTGAACCAAAATCCAATTTGTTATCCTGTCATGTCATTGAGTTGAGAAGGGCGCCTAAATTTTGCCCACCATTTTTGCTCCACACTGTGTCCTTTCAAATCAGATTTAAAATTTGAAGTTCGAAAACCTTTTAAAATGTAAAAGAAAATGAAGGGTAAAATGGTAATATGGACATCCAAAAATGGAAAGTTTTGAAACAATCACATCATTTTGGGACATCCCAAAAAGGAATAAGGGAATAACAAAGTGGGACGGAGGGAGTACAAAGGATGCAGCTTGCAAACCTCAAATACGTAACACAATGTAAATCAAACCGTACAAGATACATCGCTACATAACTTACATGTCTAAGCATAGTATGTTATTAAACAAGAAGTTGCCCCAATCTTCGGGACGCAACATGGATCTATTTCTTGGTTATATTCGTCACCTTGTCTTGGTTATAAGTGGATCCATATCTTTGTTGCAATCCTCAAGAATTTGTTTCCAGTTTAATTACTCATCCATCTCAACAATTTTAGTTTAGCTACACATTGTTTGAACATTTTTCTTAAATACTGCAAGGGTTTTAAACTGCCTCCCAAAGTAACGGGGCTATTTTCCCGAGTTCCTTGGAGAGAGTTGTCTTGCCCCCCTAAGGTATCAAGTTACGTAACCTATCGGCCATATATCAGTCAATATAGATCTTGGCACATATCAATACTGGAGGTCCAAAATTCCAACACATAAAGGCCGATCACAAAAGGACAACAATATATCGAAAGGCTCAAACTCATATAATAAGCTAAATAATCTGTTTGTTTTTTGTGGATTGAAACTATATCACATACAAATATCCTAAAACAAACGATATTCTCCTAAATGTTCCTCGAAAGATCTTTTATAAGCTAAAACTCGTGCACAAGGAAAACAAGTAAGAAATTGAAAAAAGATTCGATGTCTTGAAAATATTTTTCTAAGCATGAGACAACAAGATTTCATATTGCTCCCCTCTTTCTTTTTTTTTAACAAAAGAAAATACCATATTATAAAACAAAGTCACGAAGCCCGTATAGACTCTCCTCTGATTATTACAACTAACACCACTACATATAATTAATGTCTTGTATACAGAGTGCCCTGTATAGTTGTCAGATTCACATATTGCACACTAAATAACCATTAATCGAGGGAAAACCAGAAAGAACTACATACTCCAGTGAGTCTAGTGACTGTAGTCTATCATAAAAACAAAACAAAAATTTGGGCAACTAACCCAACTAGCAAATAACTTGCCAAAAAAACACCACACAAATTGTAATTTGCATAAAGTCAATACATACCGAAGCCCAAAACCTGCAAAAGCTATGCCTCATTTGAACCTCCGTCATCCCTGCAAAAGGAACAATCTCTTATTTCTATGGTAATGACTTGTCAAGTGGACACCATTTAGATGCAAAGACAATACAACTGTTGGCCTATTGGTACTCTATGAAACTAATCACATACGCTTGAGAGATGAGAACCAACCCTATAAGTCTACGTCACCTCTACCCTATCAGCATAAAGCAATTACCGTGTCAAACCTTAACACCAAAACATGTCGTAGGCCAATATTCAAAACCCTGGCCAGAACATTCTGAAGTTCAGCCCCAAAACTCCCTCATATTAACAGGTACCAAGCTCTAAGCTCTTCCTCTTACCTTCAATTTAAACCCAAACAACCCAAAATGTGACTGCTTTCCAGGCCCATAAAACCAAAAGTTCTTAGAAGTTTCAGCAAGTTTGTGTACAGTTTGTCTCTGCAACAATTTACGCCCCAAAAATAAGAGTTAAGTCTTCATACATGCTCAAGATTACGGAGTGTTCTTCACTCCTACTTCACCTAAATCATACATCAAAGAAGCCTGAAACATTCTTAGCTTTAGATATATCAACCCAATCTACAACGCCTAAATATGAACTGAATTAAGATTGGGTTGATACCAACAACACTAACAAAGATATTTAAGAAAGTTGATAAAACCAGTGAAGGGCAAGATGTCTACTTACATTACCACTGCATCAAGGATCCACGATGGCAGCTGAATAGCATAAGCCTCGGCAGACCTAACAGCGGCATTGAAGCATACATCAGTACATCTTCACCACCTTGGAAAACAAGATCAGAGATACTAAACTTGACGCAATGCAGCAGGGTAGCCTGGTGTTCCCCGGAGAAATACTCAAGGCGGAGCAAAGAGAACAAGTTGCCAGCAACATGATGCACTGTTGGATAAAATAATTCAACATTGGTTGGCATCAGGGAATCACGGGGCACAACCATGTCCAGGTCCATTATACACACTGAGTAGGACCATTTGTCGGTCAAGTCATATGCATGAAGTGTGCAGTCATAAAACCAGAACAACGGGTGTCGAGTGCCGCCGGCTTCACATTGCACAGAATGTCAAGAACCATCTTATGATCCCAACGTTCCCATCTACCGTTCCCCACATAATAAGTGTAAAAAAAATCATCCTCACATGAACCAACTAGGATTTTTCCATGGTCAGTTAAAGCAACAGCAAACATACCATACGCTGTAGGCAATTGTGAAGGTGGAGAGAGAAGACCACCTACCCGATTTAGTGACGAATACTTCAGCCCACGGTCTCGGATCGGGATAGGGACCATCAATCCCCTCGAACACAAAGATTTACCGTCGACTACCACTATATGAGTGAAGACCCTACCAATGCGCATCGAAGGGCGTTTCTTCCAGGGGGATTTCGTGGGAAGACAGCAGCTGGTATCAAAAGTATAGAGCGAGCGCACCGGTCGATATACACTCCCGGGTTCGTATAAATACTTGCTGGGGGAATCACCGCCAATACAATACAGCTTGTTGTCCACCGCAGCAAAAGCCGCCGTGCAAAGGGACGTTTGCCGTCTTTATCGGAGTGAGAACCCTTACAGTGCCGTCTTCTCCTCCGGAGACATTTTCGTCATTTATGGCCACGGAATAGAATTCCATTTGGTAGTCACCTGGTCCTTTTCGAGAGAGAGCTCGAATGTACGCTTGATGCGGTCGGGACGACGAAGATGCTGGAAACATGATCGATTCGCGAAGAAGATTGCTGCGAGTCGATTTGTGTTGTTTTCTATCTCTAGGGTTTCTCAGAAATCCCCTTATTTAGCAATTGAGTCGATTGACTCAGTATTTATGCAGATACCCCACTCTGTTTGAACCGCCTCAAATTCTTGGGATAAATTCAAAGTAACCCCACAACTTTGACCTGAATGTGTAGTAGACTCTCAAACTTTGAAAAAATTCAAATTTACACCTAAACGTTTCTTCCGTTATTCAAATAGACTCCTACTATCTAAATCTGTTAAATTGGTTAGGGAAATTGCTAACAGAGGTCATTTTCCGTTAAATGTTGACTTGGTGCCCCAGAATTAATCAATGTGTGCTTAAACCGGTGTGATCACTTCAATTATTATAAAAAAAATTGCAAGCGCGAGAATTGAGGTGGGCATATGCATCACGGATCCAGGGGTACTGTAGTGCACCCATGTGGCCATGTGTAGTGTGTGTGTAGGGCGGCACACAACCGTCGATCTCATCAATCAAGGTCCAGATAAAAAATTATGACCAGCAATAAATGATTCTTTACCGGTCATAATTACAAATCATATCTCAATCATTCATTGTCAAGATCGATGACCCGTGTGCGCCCTCCAAGGTGCCTTGCAAAGCCTTGCACTACATGATTTCTAGGGGTGTCAAACGTGATTGTAGTGTCGTGCCATTCAACTTCCGTGCCAACCGTGCTTTGTGTCGTGTCGTGCCGTGCCCGTTTACTTCACCATGCCATGGCATGCCGTGCCATACCGTGCTTTAAGCGCGCCGTGCTGGGCCATTTTACTTCATCGGGCCGTGCCTTTTTTAAATCGTGTCGTGTTGTGCCGTGCCTGATTAATTAATCGTGACTTGTCGTGCCGTGCCTTTTTTTGTCGTGCCGTGCTTTTTTTATCGTGTCATGTCGTGTCGTGCTTTTTTGAATCGTGTCGTGTCGGCCCGTTTACTTTGTCGTGTGTCGTGTCGTGCCGTGCCAGGATTAGACCGTGCCTGTGGCGTGTCGTGCCGCCTTGAAACGTGTCGTGGCGTGCCGTGCCGCCTTGAAACGTGTCGTGGCGTGCCGTGCCGCCTTGAAACGTGTCGTGGCATGCCATGCCCCCTTGAAACGTGTCGTGCTCGTGCTCGTGCCCGTGCCCGTGCCGACCTGGCCCGTTTGACACCCCTATTGTTGGCAGGTTGTGATTCTAGTGGGTTTTTTTTTTTTGATCGGCGTGATTCTAGTGGTTTTACTGCAACATTTATGGCTATTCCAATTTCTAGTTCAGTTCCCTTACTGTACTATCATTTAAAGGAGTGTAAAATAGTAGGTTTTCAAGATGTGATCAAGTTTGATTGAGGCGCTGAAATGTAATGATCTTTGGCACTAGTTGTTAGATAATTGCAGGAAGTGTAAGCTTTTAATCTCAAATCCAACACCCAAGGGAAATTCTTTTAGGACAGAAGGCCATTGGCAATGTTAAGCTGGTTTTCATCATCTAAGCTTTTGATGTAAATGATTGCCCCAATTTTTTTTGGCCATCCTGATTACGGCCAAAACCTTAAACTAGCATCTATAACTATACTTTCATTCAAAGGTTGACAATCATCTTCCTTCTTTTTCCTCTATCTTTGTTTTTCTTTTTTCAATCTTGTGGGTTGGGGATGGATGTGAAGTTCCTAATACCAACCAACTATTCTCCTACATGTATACACGAAAAGTTGAAAACCCATCTCAACTTCTAACAAGGAGAAACACTGCTGATGAAAAAGTATAGAACAATGGCAATACTGAATCGAGTCTGATAACGTTTAGACACTGATTGCCATTGTGCACTGCATAAATTGAGCCATAGAACAAAGTTGCGCAAAATGATACAAGAGCAAGAAGTAAACAACTTATGGGGAGTTTAATTGAAATGCAGTACCTAATAAGCAAATTTAGATTACTCCATCATTATAAAACAAAAACAAAATACACTAAGTGCCAAATCCCACAGAGAATATTCACAGAATATATCCCAACGGGCAGATTTAGATATACACATCATTTCGCTGGGATTGGGGGTCATAAACGGGTTGAACAGTTAATTGTTCGAGTTAGATTTGAAACTTAACGAGCTTCAAAACATGTTCAAGTTTATGCTTGTTTATGTGATGAGCCGATCTCAAACGAGCTTTATCAAACCATAGACGATCTCGAGTATCTCGGAAATTTTTTATACATCACAAGCCAAAGAAGCCGAGTAGTAGCTTTTTTGAGCTTGCTATGAAAGCTTAAATGAGCTTTAGAAAAATGTTCAAGCTTGCTTTATCTATGTACCAAACTGATCTTGAACCAGCTTTTAAGAAACAAGCACCAACTCGAACTCGAGTAGCCTGGGTCGTTTATCAGCCCTAACTAGAACAAAACCAAATTCCAATTCATTATGTATAAAAATCTCCACTAAGAACTATCAACTTCACCTCTCGCGAAACCCACAATGGTTCTGAACCTCGGAAGTGACGATGGAAGAGCCGAAACACCCACTACGGAAATCGCCCCTTTTTTTGCATAAAACTGTGGTGTTGATACTTGTGTGTTGCAAAGAAGCCATTCGAGCTGCCTTTCCTTCCTTGTATCCACTAATTTTTTGGCCATGGACAGTGGGTAAGCAACCAAACGTATTGGAGAAGATGATATGGAGAGATGCGAAAAAGATAAACCTCTCGTAATTATGCAAAAAATTGTTCGAAATGGTTACCTGGTAATACTGCAAGAGATGATGAATGATGCAAAGCTGAAGGAAAATGGGGAGTTGAGCCAAGCTGAAGGAAAATGGGGAGTTGAGTGGCTCAACTCGAGAGAGAGAGACGCTGAGAGTGAGAGAGAGAGACGCTGAGAGAGTCAGAGACTCAGAGAGAGATATTGAGTCGTTGAGACGAGAGTGAGAGATACCGAGAGAAGAGAGTGAGCTGCTAGGGCTTTCGCGTTTCATCTCTTTCTATTTATACTAGTGCGTGATCATGTGCAACAGTCGCACCATAATCCATATGCACTCAATAAAGAAAAAATTTCGTAAAGTCCTATAATGCACCACTTGAGGGCCGCCCGAGTTGTTTTTTGAAAATCGGAACCGTCTACCTTTTATGTGAGAGTGATTATATCATTCGTTCAAAAAATAAAGTAAATTGGTTATTGTTATATATTTGATCGCACATGACAAAAAAAATTCTATTAATGAATCTACGTCCCGATGAAAAAGCTTCCAAAACCCGATAGACCCGAAAATTTGCAAGAGTGATTAAAACACCAAGAACAACAAAATGAACGGTATAGATCGTCATACTTGTGTCGCAATCGTGTGGCTAGCGTATATCGAACTATAGCGAAATATATTGGTTTAAAACCAGATAAGTTGGATGTTTAGATTTAAAAGGTAACTGTAGACTCATTTTTTAGAATGTTCGTTCTAAACCATTACGATTTAAGATCTTATCAAATTTATCATTCTCCCCTAAATAGGCGATAATCGGATGTCAAAAACCACGTGATCAAAACACATTCGGTGCTTCCAAAGGCGTTAAAGTCCTATAATGCATCACTTGAGGGCCGCCCGAGTTGTTTTTTGAAAATCGGAACCGTCTACCTTTTTATGTGGGAGTGATTATATTATTCGTGCAAAAAATGAAGTAAATTGGTTATCGTTATATACTTGATCGCCCATAACAAAAAAAATTCTATTAATAAATCTACGTTCCGATGAAAGGGCTTCCAAAACCCGATAGACCCGAAAATTTGCGAGAGTGATTAAAACACCAAAAACAACGAAATGAACGGTATGGATCGTCATACTTGTGTCGCAATCGTGTGGCTAGTGTACATTGGACTATAGCGGAA
>JAOTQK010000024.1:9363545-9380765 GCA_025642025.1 Rhododendron ferrugineum | reverse complement strand
ATTAATCCACGGACAAAATCCAAAAGGTACGGATCGGTTCGGTCCGGTCCGGTTTCACGGTTCACCGGATTTATTGAGCAGCCCTAATGTTGATCCACGAACCCAAGGCATCATTCATGCAATATCTTCAGCAAATTATATATATAGTATATATCAATAAAAAAAAAATCTTGTTGGCTTAGCCCGGGGGTTGCCCAAGCTCAAGGGCTTGCTGGGCTTACCCCTCGGCCGGTCCTGGGCATACTACCTCTCTTGCCCACCAGAAGGGATGTTGTGTTTAGCCGAATTAAAGCCCTAGTAAGACTCTTTGCTAAGAAAAAAACTAAATCACATTGTGCACCCCTTGAACAAAAGTCAAAATAGCAGCACAGTCAAACCAAGTACAAAACTCATACCCAACCCATGTGCATTATTGCCATCGGTAGCGCGTTTGTAATGCAGGATGCAGCAAATAGATTGCATACAGAAGCAAGTTTCTGTGTGCTATCCGACATGGTAAGTTCTTCCAACAATCAGTCCAAGAGGAACCCCAAAACGTTTTCTGCTCCTAGGAGCACAATATCATTTGCGTAATTGCGTCACAATCATCACGATAGATCCTCCAAAGTAGCCCAAAATTTTTCTAGGAATTGATCATACATTTATGCATTTTCATCACTTTACAATAAAAACATATATTTAATTGGCATTGCATTTTGTTTGTAAATTGGCTATTTTATTGACTTTCACATATTAATAGTAAATGTTACCTTCCTAAATTCATTACATTGAAGGTAATATAGCTGCTAGAAGTCCTCTATGGTCTGGAATTCCATGCAAAATTCCCTCCCTATCCTCCGAGAAGGGCGTCAGTGAACTATTTACCCAGCCCAGTATCTGAGAAGTGTTTCTTTTTCTTACAGACAGTCTAGTCAAGGGAATTGTTAACTAAATAGGAGGTAGTGGGAAAGAAATTTGGGCCTTTATAAAATTTTAGAGAGAGTGAGAGAGTGGGTCCTTTTCCTTCTATATAGCTATGGAGGCACCAAGGGTTTATAAAAGGGATAATGCAGGAAGAGAGGATCAATAGCGGCTATAGGGCAATTCCAGCAGAGATTGATCCATTATCTCGGAAAGTTCAATATCTTGGCTTCTTTTCTTTACCTACTGTGGGGTCCTGATGGTTTAGAGTTGGTCATGGCATCTAGGTAGGGGTCTAGGTGGCTGCCATGTGGTTCGAGCTGTACGTCGTGTAGTGGTTTGTGTGTTGTCATGGTTGTATAAATATGTTACCCAAGAGGATGAGCTGTATCCAAGTGTGGTGGGTCGGAAAGCGAATGAGTTACATGAGAAAAAGTGTTGTGACTTGTGAGTGTTGATACTAATATAGATGCACATAAAAATTTAGGCTTCGTGATTAAAACTACTCGTAGTGGTGGTTAGCCGGGCTATCCAAACGTATCTAATGCTTGGCTTCAAGGGTAATCTGAAGAGGGGTGTTTCCTCCAATTGCTGGACTAGTGGGCAATGGAGCCCACATAGTAATAACATATGTTTTCGAGACTAAATAATTGGGAACCACAAGCTTTTCAAGAGAGCTCATATATGCCCGGAATAGGACAAACATTTCACGCCTAACTCAAAGGTAGCAAGTTTATGCAGTGCAAATGAATAGAGAAAGCCAGATGTCAATGAAGAACAAAATCTTTGATGGCAAAAGTGAGCCATACCTCAATTTTCCGCGTCTCGGCTTCTGTTTTTGCTTTCTGATGATTCTCCCATGCCTGTATCTTGATCTCCTCACGTTTAAACCTAAAAGAGAGTGAGAATAAGTCCATATCTCAGGCGACATTTTGAAAGTGTCGTTCACAGAGGACCCGAACCAAGACAATGAAAGAAATTTTATGGTCGAATGAATTCCGTATTCTGAAAACTGCCACATTTTGCTATACTAAGTTCAGGTAATTCCTCGCATATTATTCCATACAGAATAGAAGTATGTCACCGTTCCCACCGTTATGTCTTTGTTATCGATGGAAAATTAAATGCATCACACATAAAGCAGTACACACTTAGAACTTCTTCAAAAATAATTGCAGATTTCTTGTAGCCTTGTAGGCATTAACACACTTCTATGCTTCTGGTCAACTTCCTTGCAGGAAGTATGATGGTTGCCTTCCTTCTAATAAAATATGCCCCAACTGAGGGGTGCACATGGCATTTATTTCCTCCTTTTGGAATTCATCAACTTTGAAAGTCAACTTCACACATTCAGACACAAGCATCAAAATCTTACACGTAGACAACATTCTATTTGCTTTATAATCAAAGGGTTGAAACTCCTACACAACAAGAAGACCAGAGGGACTGCAGTGCAAAACAAGAAGAAAATATATGAAGTTCATGACAACAGAAACATGGCCCCAGGCTAGAAAGCATAAATAATTGAGTAAAAATAACCTTGCCAAATACTTGGCTTTCTCTGCCTCCTCCCAAGCTGCTGCACGGATTTCAATGACATTTTTAGCTGCTTGTTCAACTCCTACATTTTTAAGCGAAGTAGATGCAGCCTTTTCCTCCTCTTCTTTACCAGCCCAAGCAGCAATATTCAGTTTGCCCAGCTGAGTTCCAAGAGCCTTTATTTCTCTCCTTGTTTTCATCTGTAAGTCTTTTTCAGACAACTTGTTTTTGTTGAGATCCAAATGGTCATTTGGATGATCAGTGGGAGATGAAGCTGCTGTAGTTCTTTGAGGAGTTGGTGGCCTTGAAGAAGTTGGACTGCGTATTGGTGTTGTTGCCCTAACAGGAGTTCCGTTCCTGGAAGGTTCTTGGCTAGCAATGGGTGTCATTTCTGTACCCATGTCCCTCATTGAAACCGATCTAGCTGTTGATGGCGTAGGAACAAATGTTGTTGCACTATGGATAGATACAGAGGAATCATGACGGCTTAGATTAACTGCAAGAAGATCAGAATCAAAGATATTTTCAAAGTGCCACAGGGAAGGCTATAATATTTGAGGTTTACCAGATCAAAGATATTACGCAAAGTACAACGCTGCTTAGGTTGTGTAACAATCAACAATCGATGAATTACATCTAACAGTAAAACATTAGAGACTACTGACATGCAGAAGTACATTGGCATAGCCACTTTTTGAAATTTCTTCCAGCCACTTTTCTACACCTTAATCCGAGTCAGGGAAGATCAGTGTGGATGGACCGCTGTTATGGTCCCACAACAACTATGGGACTGAGAAACACAACAGAAATTTTAAATGTTGACAGCTCTTTTAGGAATTCCTGCCAGGAGAGTTCATATCTTTTGCCAAACGCACCTAAGGTATGATAGTAGGGTATCTAAAACCAAAAGGTCAATTTTGGTGCATGTGCTTGACAACCAAAAACATGTGGATATCTAACTAAAACTGCCTCTTTTGGTTTTTGGGTCTTCAAACAGCTGGGACAACAATATTAGGTATGCAATTCCATACTATCCAAATGTGCTACAGATTGAGGTACGTAAATAGAAAATAACATGGCTAATTCATCCTTCATCAGCAGAATTTTCTTCTCACTCCAGATGAAAACAAGGAATTCTGAACTTCTAGTCAGTCTTAACTCATTCTGAAATCCAATAAAAAGTAAAATAACAGAGTCAACTAACGTCATATACTTGCACCACAACACAGAAGACGATGAAGTAAATAAGACTACTAAATTACATTTATTGACAAAGAACCCATGGTTGATACTAGATTGAGGTGTTGGAAAATTGAAAACTATCTTCAGCAGCTAATGTACCAAATGAAACAACACAAATACGGCAAACATGGCCTTACTTGCTGATTCTCCGACGCAATTCTCAATCATGACCACTGCCTTCGCATAGGAATCTGGTAATGGATATGCATCAGCCTCCCAACTAACAAACTTGTCACCATTTTCCTTCTTGGCTAGGCTGTAGTCAATCCTTTTCGTATCTGGCTCTTCAAATGGAACCAATGAATGATCTGGAACCTCTGCTACAAGCTTCATGGATGGTTGCCGGCTTCCAAAATTACTTGCTTTCCGCAAATGCCCCTGAGGGTGCCCACTCTTTGGCCGGTTAGATGTTGGACTTGCTATCCATTTTTGGGCATCATCCCATTTTGATGGCGCCGGTTTCAAGAAAGGTGCGAGGGGAACTCTTTGTGAGGCCCTGTCTGCCTTTTGAAACTCAAAGACTGATGGAGATGCACTCATATTATCATGCCCACTATTGTAATCTAGAAAACTATCATCTTGATACTTGTTTCTCGAGTTCGCTGAAGAGTGATCCTTCAGTCTACGATCGTAACCCATCTGCGTGGGAAACGAGTAAGCTGTAGTGGATGCCGAGCAATCGGGCAGTACGCTTACAACATTCAAATCTTTGCAATTGTCAGAACAGCTACCACCTAATTAAGCCCACATACCAGAGTATAAGCTTTTTCCGTAATGCTTCCACAAACACTAATAAGCATCCAACAAATTTTACAGCAACAAGAAGAATGATTGTTTTAATAACGAGACTCCCATAGATTCAACAGAAAGTTACAATACTTCTTTTTCCGTGGAACAATTCAAACTCTAGTCTTATGTCTACAAGACAATGTTGTCTTGCAAATGGCCAAATAAGTTTTGGGTTTGAGGTTTTACTTTGAATCAAAACAAACAGGGTACCCTCCCTCTTCTTGGTCAGCAAGAACACCGAGTAAAGAAAACGAAAATCCATTGACCCTAAATTGGGTTTTCAAAAACCATCTTTGCTAACTCAAGCAAGTACAGTATTTTCTTTCCAAAAAACCAGATCATATGAAACTCAAACCTCCAATTGCTTTCCATTTTGCAATTAAAAGAAATTGTAGATAACAATGAAGCTGAACTGAAAATATGCATTCCACAACATGTATCTCGAAAACAAGTACTAGTTTCTTAGCAACCAAAAAGAATATAGCAGTCCCATTGCGCCCAAAACTGAGAAAAATATAATCTCCCCGCATAAACTAACAAAAAAAGGATCAATACAAAAGTGAAGTACTTGTTCAAAAAAAAAAAAGGGATCAATACTCCATGGTTAGCTAAATAACCACCAAGGGTTGTCGCCTAGTGGTAAATGGCTTACTCCCAAGTGGTTTTGGGTCATTGGGTGGTCAAGAAGTCTAAGGTTCTGAGTCGTGCGGATCACAATCACTCGAACCTTGCACTTCTGCGAATCGCGGCTATGATCCACTAGCCATTGTGGGGAGGTTAGGATCCACTAACCCTTGGTGGCACGGTAGAAACTTATGGTTGATGGGCCTGCGCCTTACGGTCACGCCCAGGGCCGGTTGCCCCTCCTTTGCCCGTTTATGATGTAAATAAGAAAAAAGAGTAAATATGCTTGCATAACACGAATGTATGAAACTAAAAAGATAGTATACTAGAGTCATTGATCTCGGAAGTTTGAGATCTCAAGGAATAGGTGTGCTCCAGTTCTTCTTCTTCTTTCTTCTTATTCTCCACTCCCAGAAGCATATTCCTCAACTTCCCAGGAGATAATCCTCCACTTCCACCCTGAATAAAACAAGCAGATAAATTATACAAAATCACACTCACTTCGCCGGAAGCGAAAGCGATTGCTGCGGATTTTCTCAGACTCGAGATTTGACAGATCAAAAGGTGGATATCACAAGCAAAATTAGTAAATCCAAACAGTGGGAAATTGGAAAACGAAATGCCGTGAAAACGAAATGTCATTTAGCGCATTGGGGCGAGAGAAATTAGTAGAAAACGAAAACCCAAGTTAGAAGGAAGGAAAGGAAATTGGAGCGGGGAAAATGGGAGAGAGATGGCTTGGTTGAGTGTAAATTAGGTACCTACCACTACGTTATGGCTCCTCTTTTCGATCCTCTCGTAATCCATCATCACCCTAGGTTAGCAGGTTTCGTTCATTACAAGCAATTTCAGTCGCAATAATGCATTGCTTTCTGCGGCTGCCGTAGGCCCGGAGCTGCAGAGGTAGATGTCTATACATAAGGGCATCCGCATCAGTCTCAGCTGATTTTAAACCAAATTAATTCTCAAAAATCACTTTTCTATTTTAGCTATTCATTTTTTCACATTTACACAGCATCAGACTCTTTACTCATACTCTCTACTCACTCTCTACCATATTTTTTAATATTAAGACTAGTATGAAAAGTGCAATGAAAATATTAAAATAACTATGAACATTAAAATAAGCATGAACAGTGAAATACAAAACATTAAAATACTAATTAGCAACTGAACAGTTGCTCGGAACTTTGCACGAGGTACTGTACATTTGTGGAAATTTGGTTAAAGTACAGAACCACAAGCGAGGCTGATGAATGGAGATTTTTGGGGGTTGGCTTGCTACTTTAGTTTAGAGGAGAGAGTAGAGAGGGAGGTGTGGATGTTCTAATACATACACTATCTTTCCCTCTCACTCTATTCGTGTCAGGTCCAGTTTATGCACGGTTTAATTAATTTTTTTTATTCAGTCAAAGACAATTTATCCATATCGGGACTAGAGAATTCACAATAAATTATTTTTTCACGCTGTGATCCCAAAATCAAGGAAATCAAGGTTGGTCGATTCTTGGTTGGTCATAGTCGGAAAATATAACGTACAATACTACCATCCAAAATTCAAAATCTAATGGCTTTTAAACACCCCATAAACCAACAATCGGTGATAATCCTGTGTAATCTCACATTCTGGAGGAAAGGACTACATCGAAAGCTGTAAAGTGTTAGGGGTTGTTTGATAAAACTGAAACTGAAAGCTGAAAAATTAAGTACTGAAAGCTGAATGCTGAATTTTTTAAGCTGAAAAGCTGTTTGATAAATATATTAAGTACTGAATTAAAAAAATAATGAATTAATTTTAGTTTCGATTCTCTCTTAAATTACTAATGATCACAATGTACTTATGGTAATGGTGGAGTGGTGGTGGTGGTGGGTTGGTGGTGATGGAGCGAGGGGGGTGGTGGTAGAGGTGGAGGTGGAGGTGGAGGTGGAGGTGGAGTGGTGAGGGTGGGGATGGAGTGGGAGTGGGAGTGGTGGTGGTGGTGTTGGAGTGGTGGCGGTGGTGGCGTAATGGTGGGGTGGCAGTGTAGTGATGGTGGTGTAATGGTGACAGTGAGTGGTGGCGATGGAGTGGTGGTTGTGCAATGATGGCATTGTAGTGGCGGCAGCGTGGTAGTGGTGGTGGCGGTGTGGTGCTAGGTTGGAGTGGTGGAGTAGTGGTGGTAGTAGTGGTGGTGGAGTGGTGAAGGTGGTGGTAGTAATGGTGGTGGTGGTGGTTGTGCAATGGAGGCGGCAGCGTGATAGTGGTGGTGGTGGTGGGTTGGAGTGATGGTTTTGGTGGTGTTGGTGGTGGTAGTGGTAGTAGAGTGGTGGTGAAGTGGTTGTAGGAGTGGTGGTGTTGGTGGTATGGTGGTTGAATGCAAATACACAAAAATTCAATCAGAATTAAATAGCTCAAAGCTACTTAATTTTTGGGTGATGCTAATGCCACGATTGGATTTGTTGGAGCCACGATAAAGTTGTGTCAACTACAAACCTGAACAATTCCTTCACTCTGCCTCCGTCCCATTAAAGTACAAAGTGCTCAATCTTCAGTCAATACAACTTAGGTCCATTCTAAAAACTCACACAACTATCCTACAAAAAATCGGCAAAACAAAATGCTTCTTGATTTTGCGAGCATCAGATCTTCCTCCAGCTCTCCGGCAGAAAACCAATTGCTGCTCGATTTTGTTAAATAATCATTGTACTACGATGCTTACGTTTAAGTTTATTAAGAAAAGTGGGTCTTGCGGCGGTCGGATTGCAAAATGGAAATACAAGTCGTAGGGGATTTGAACTGGATCGATGTACAGTAGTGAATTCGGTTTTCAAGAAAGAAGAAAAGAGGACATAGCATAGAGAAGTGCGGATCAAAAAAAAAAAATAGAGAAGTGCGGTATTCTGATGTGAGTGAGGGGGAGTGAGATTGCAGGAATTGTTAGGGAAATGATTTTGCCACACCTTTTTTTGTTAACGCCACATCCTGCAAGTGTATTTTTTGGTGCAAAAATACACTTGCAGGGTGTGGCGTTAACAAAATAGGATGTGGCAAAATCACTAGCCGAATTGTTGTGGTCTAGAATGAGGGAGGAGAGAGAATGAAATTGCAGGGAAAGTGGATAAAATGTCCTCAGAGGGATAATGAAACGAGAGAAAATTGATTGAACGGTAGAAGTGTCATAAACTATGCACAGTCGTGGCTCCAACAAATTCGGTCGTGGCATTAGGACCGCCCTAATTTTTTTCAACTTTTTTGCCTACATTTTAATTAGCACTTAATTTATTAAGCAATGTAAATGTGGTTATCAAACCTACTGAATCACTTATTACTTAATTGATTCAGTTTTAAGTCTTAAATTTAAGTTATCAAACAACCCCTTAGTATTTCTCTAGAAGCTGGTCAAACTGGTAAAGTGAGAAGAGTTTTGACGATTGGAATCGAGAAGTTTTTGGGTGTCAGCGGAGTACCACACATGTTGTATGCCGTTGGCAATTTTAACTTTTTAAACGTGTTTTTGGAATCATTGCGATTTTGCGGCAACTCTCTTTACGGTGGTAATTGTCTATGACAGTATGACTTTTACGTTACCCGCGGTAATAATGGGAGAGCCAGGGAGACCCGTTTGTAATCCATTTGTTCGAAGTTTGAAAGTGGTTGGATAGCCTTGTTCTCTTTGTTTTTCAAAAAGTATTTTTCAAAAAATTCTCCCTAAATTTCTCCTATTTTCAACATTTCTCTCTCTATCTTTCTTCGCTTATTATCCCTACTATTTTTCAAAAAAAAATCATAATACAAATCAAATACAGCAGAAAAGTTTTAAATTGAAATCAAAACAATACACCCAAATCCAACTGTTAGCAAAAGCCAACTGTTAAATTTTTCAATGTCGAGCGGGTACCACGTGGTGCCCGCTCGGTGCATCCGGGCCGTCCATTTCGATTTTGGACTAAATCTCTATTCTTAGTTTGACCATGCTGGCGGGAACCATTGGGGCGGGTAGCGTACACAAACACATGTGATGTGAGCCCCGTTCTTTTGAACTAAACTTAAATCTTGAAGTTTTGTCCTTATTTGAATTTTTTCGAATTTGTTAGTTTTGTGCCAAATTTTTGTGGGTTATTGATTTGTCTCGATGAGAGAAATCGGAAAAGTCATTTTTTTTACTTTTATGCAACTATTTTGAGAAATAACTATTTTTTAGAAACAAAATGACATTTTTTTATATTAAAAAGTGGTTATTTCTCAAAATATTTGGGTAAAATTAAAAAAAATTATTTTTTCGATTCCTCTAGTCGAAACGAATCAATAACCCACAAAAGTTTGGCGCAAAACTAACAAATGCTAAAAAAAATTCAAAGGACAAAACTTTCAGATTTAAGTTAAGTTTAAATTGCCGATCCAAAAAAAAAATTTAAGTTTAAATTAAGTTCAAGAGAACGGGGCCTCATGAGTTGTGGTGGACCCAGAAACGCAGCATAGTGGGGCACATCAACCTTAAAGAAAATTCATCTTCAATTAAATTATATCAAATGAAACTAAACTATTCGTCGCGTTTATCAAATATATGTAAATATATATATATATATATAGACCGGTTCTAGAGACAATACTTTTGACAATACATTTTTCGAAGCCCCACGCGAATAATCGGAGCCGTTCAATTTGTTTAAAACATGTTTTTAAGGGATTCCGTAAAAAATCAACTCATTTGGATATCGGCAAGGGCTTGATCGTCTCATTCAATTTTATTCTGTCAAATTTGACAGGAATCAACTAAATGAGCCGATCAAGCCCTTACCGATATCCAAATGCGTTAATTTTTTACGAGATCACTTTAAAACATGTTTTAAATACATTGAGCGGCTCCGATCATTTGTTTGAAGGTCCCATGCGGGGTTTCGAAAAATGTATTGTCTCTAGAACCGGTATTTATATTTATCGAAATTTCTACGCATAAGAACAAAAAGTTAAATTGCCAAATATCTTATGAATATTTGCTACTTGTGGTGCAACATGGGCTAAGATTGTGATGGCGCTCGGTGGATTCAGATTGTGTTTGGCGCTTGGCGGATTGATTTGTTTGGCAGTTGGATTTTTTGGTAGCTTTAAATAATCGTTTTCTGGTCTTCAATAATTTTCTCTCTCTATAACCACAGTTGTGATTCCTTTCAAAGTATATTTTCTCTACTGATATTTACGTTGTAATTGATTTCTCGGCCATCTAGTTGCACGAGGTGTTTTTCGTGTACGCAGTGCTCTCAATCAGGTTGCTAAAGTTACTTGGTTCGTATAGGTTAGTTTATGTAGGAGACCTCATTAGCAGTAAAACTACCGTGACAATTGTTAATCAACATATTGCATACGCTTCTCCGACAACTAGTCGTCTTATCAATTTATTGCTGGTATTTCCTTTATTTGATTGAATGTGTTATTTGTCTTACTCGTTTACATTAGGTCCTTTTTAGTTGTATTAGTTAATTAAATGCAATTTTTAATATCAATGAATTTCTTACTAAGATGCCAGGCTAGGCTAGCACAGTTGGCTTTCTCACCCTCCTTCCATAGTGGTGCTGGAGGTTCGAGTCCCAAGGGAAACGTTATTGGGGTTCAGGCCTATGAACAACCTGTTGGGGCAGTTTAGCTATTGAGGCACTACGCCTTAGTGCCGTGTGTATTGATGCAGCTATAAATGTAATGCGGCACTTTTTATGGGGCACGTTATGGAGCCTCTAAATCTCTTTGTCGCTGCACTTTTAAGTGCCGCAAGAAGTGTTTGAAGAGGCACACAAAACAGCCACATAAGCATATATATTAAGGCACTTTACGGTGCTGCTACAACATGTTCATCGTTAATGTTTAACCATGGTTAATCATCTCTAGCAACATTTTAAGGTGCTGCAATAGCTTGATTGATGATGCACTTGGAACTGCCTCCATAGATTTCTTAATAGGGCACTTTTAACTGCCCCAAAAGAAGTTTTTCTTTTAAAAAAAAAATTACCAGCTAGCTAATTGAATCCCATACTACTCACCAACCATCCAAAATTATGAACTTCTTAAACATATAAAATTCGATTGCCAATCAACATTTACAAGTACTTTAATCGAAGTTATAAATACAAGATCCTGCAAATCCAACTAAGTTACGACTAAGATAAAGAGAAATATTCTATCAACCATATTTACAAGTCACAGAAGCTAAAAAATATAACGCCGCAATCACCATCTTAATCCTCCCCGCAATCACTACCTTTATCCTTCGCTACCTGAATTGACAAACAATGATATACAATAAGAAACACTCGCTCATCAAGAAAAAAGGAAATTTAAGGAGTTCTATTATCATTGCCAAGAATAAAAAACCAGGAAAACTAAAGAGAAAATCAGTCACATCTTCATATTCAATGCCCTTTAACACTATTGTAGTATACCAAACTCAATCTCAGCAAGTCTATGTTGGTACAAATAGGTACGTTGACCTGGATATCCTGGAAAAAATGATCATCGTAATCCATAAACGAATCCGAATTGATCGTTTGTCCAAGAGAGACATACTTGTTACACATGAAGTAATATATCCACAAATAAATCATTACCGAATTGACGGTTTTTCACATCCAACCCGTTGAGTGTGGGTAGGCTAATGAGGCCAATCTTTCAAAACAAGTGCTCCAGTTAACTACCAAAAAGTCTTCAACTCCAGCTTGGTAAACTGTCAAAAAGTAACTCCTTTTCGTAACTTACCTATACAAAATCGCAAACAAAAAAATGCAATCAGTAAACATGAGTATCCAATATACTATGCTACATCAACTACCCAAGAAAATATTATATCATGAGATACATATAGCATAGACACACATATATTTGGTAAAGATCCCTCCTTTGGTAAAGATCACTCCCGCAAGGAAACATCGAAACAACATTCAAATACTACAATATGATATCATTCTCTATATTGAGGATCAAACATGCATACAACCATCATGCATAAACATAATCAGCAGTCAACACTACTTAATATAACTTACCGTTGGACTTCTAAGAGCAACCACAAGTAAAATGTAGATGGGCAAAAAAGAATTCCCTTAACAGCAGGTTCATCAAGGTTTGCAAGCTCAATAGACGGTTCAATCCAAAAACCCTTCTTAACCTACAGTTTAATATCACTCATAAACATTTAATACAATAAGCATAGATTGCACATACACTTTAGAACCTACATAGATAAATAGTCAAAGACTGTGTACCTTCTTGAATATTTACATATGAACAATAAGGAGGATAAATGAATTTTGAGCTACATCCAACATCCACTCCTATTTCAGGTTCACTACCGGGATAGAGTTCAGGATGACTACATGCTTCTCGTAATTGCATTACCTGCACAGAAGCATCACATTAGTTGGGTAATGCTAAAAAGCCATTCAAATGGCTCAAATACGTTACAGGAAGTTAAGAGAAAATAAAGAAAGTAGTTCACCAAAAAAAATAAGAAAAAAGAAAGTCAAAATGCAGAGTAAATGCATAAATATTGTCCTGACCCTTTTTTTTAAGCTTTTACCTCAACCAGTTCCAATCCAAACCGTGTTATAGTCACCTTCAAAAAACACGTACAAAGTGCAAATGCAAATGCACCAAATTGGACAAAGAGATTAACCCAACAGGAGGTTGGGCCTGACAGTTGAGATTCCTCCCACACAGCTGACAGTTGTCTAAATACTCTGAAGTCCTACCAATTTAGCATCTCTGAAGTCTGAACACATTAACGATAACAAGTTAATAAATTTAACAAAGTTAGTAGATTCACCACACTATGACCATAAAACAGCGAAGTAGAGTCAGTAGACCTAATTACCTGTATAACATCAACCCCTATATAGAGATACAAACACACAGATTTCAATCCATTAAAGGGACCCAAAACTTGAAAAGAAACGCAATTGACGATGTTATGAGCCCCAATTAATAGAACTTGAGCATAACCCTCAACACTCTAAAAGGATCGAGAATACTGAATCTTCTTTGTGAAAATTATAAAACACGAACACGCACATACCAAAATCCACGCCACATACAAAGATTCATACATACTAGTGACCACAAATGATTAAGGAAATTTGGATCTGGAGTAAAAAAAACTAGGGTTTACGAACTGGGTTTAGTTCCCTGGTAAAACAATTTAGGGTTTACAAATTGGGGGTTGTATACCCATATGTATATCTATATCTATACACGTAGATATATACAATACCTATATTATATACATGAATAGAGGTACATACCTGTTCGTCGTATCTTTCGCAAGGTGTTGCGAGTCGTATCTGTTGCTCGCCTGCCGTGGAGACCGACGGTTGGAGTGAGATAGAGGGAGATGAAGAAGGGGGAGGGGAGTTTCTCTGTCTAGAGAGGAGGGATGGATCTAGTGGGGAAAACTGTTCGGAGATTTTTTTAACTTGGACGTAATTATTTTTAATCTCTCTGTTGCTTTTCATGTGTAACGGTGCTCTACACTCCAACTACTGCAACGCGTAGTTCGACACATCTTATTCTTTACTCAATTATATATCTAATTCATTCATCTTGTAGAACTCGTCAAATTGAATCTCCACTTAAAAGTTTAAATTGATCGGCCAAATGCGACTACCTCATTGAAACACCTTTATATAGAAAATTAAACGAGTCTAATCATTTTTTGTATAAATAAACTATTCCAATGATGTGGTTATGGGTGCTCGATAAACTTGATTCTCGGTATGAATGGTCTACTCTATCATATTTAAAAGATAGACGGTTTCGATCGCGAAAAGATACCTCGGGCAATGTTCAAGTGATGCAATATCAGACTTTAATTCCTTCAAACATATTAAATATCTTTCAACCATGTGGTTTCCGATATTCGATGATTTCTAATTTGGGTGACATTGATGAAATTGGTAAGATGTGAAATCCTAACGGTTCAGATCGATCGTTATAATAATAGACTCATCAATAACCTTTAGAATCTATACGTTCAACTTACTTAATAATTAGCTTTGTCTTGTGCTGTAGTTGAACGTATGGTAGCCACACAACCAAGACACAATCATGATGATCAAGACTGTTGATTTCGTTGTGCTTGTTGATCACCTCATTCACGTAAAATTTTATCTTGATCCGATTTAGAAGACCCTACTTAATAATAAACCAAGTCTTGTGATGTAATTGAATGTATAGTAGCCACACGAGTGTGACACAATCATGACGATCGAGATCGTTGATTTTGTTCTACTTGTTCATTAAATCATTCACGTGAATTTTTGACTCAATCGGGTTTAGAAAGCCACTTCATTGGGACGCAAATTCATTAACAAAATGGCATTTATTGTTTGATCACGCTTATAATGATATGCGATTAACTTCATTCTTGATATGAACAATCTAATACATATTATATCGCATATAGATGGTTCCGATTGCAATGAAACTTTTCCTGATTTGTTGGTCGCAAAAAAGTTAGTCAAAAAATCCCAGATTTGTTGTAGTGAGTAATTGTGAGTCTGGGACCTTCCCAATATACTGAAGTTAAAACCCCCCAAAACGACGTCATTCCATACTTTTTACCGATATATTTTTTAAGGGCACCGCTATTTGCAACCACAAATTTCATGAACGTAGCCTGTGTACCATATTATATACAGGTGTGTACTATATTATAAACAAGTTACGTTCAGGAAATTTGTGGTTGCAAATAGCAGTGCCCATTTTTTAATATATAACTAATTTAAAAAAATCAGATGCTCTAATTTTCAATCCGTTTGAACCATTTAACCATATTTTTAATATATAAAAGTTTTAAAAAGTTAAGTGCTCCATCTTTTAATCCGTTAGAACCGATGGAAAGATCTTATTTTAGATTTGGTCATTTTCGGTGACACCCATTTGCAATTCAATCTACCGCCTAAATGAAAATCATCCGCCCATTCAAAATTTCACGTCTTTCTGCGACAAACTAAGAGGTGTCGCGCAAAATAAAATTTCCAGTGACATGAAAGTTGTCGCCGGAAAAAAATTATTGTCGCCGAATGTACCTTGAGTTTCATGTCACCATTGGCAATAGTTTAGGAATATGACGTGTCTAATGTTTGCAGAAAAATGCCTATTATACCAAGTTTTTGAGGCACTCAAAACTGCCCTATTAGATTGACATTCAAAACTATAAAGAGGAAAAACAGGTGTTAACTTGGAATGCCCCATTAGGTTATACAAACGCGGCACTTAGAAAGGGAATGCCTCTTCAATTACTTGATAAGGCTGTTTTGTAAAAGTGCCCTTTGAAAAGTGCCCCAAAATCCCCTTTTTGCTGTAGTGACTCTTTGTAGATTAATAGATTAGCTAACACCCCGCTAATCCTGCTGATGTATACAAGGCCAAAAATAAAAACTTCTTACCCTTAAAAAGAAAAAAGGGAAAATGACCGGACAGAGGCATGGACCGGCTTTAATCACAAATCCATGGGGACCAGTTTCAAAATTACTGCTGCCATGGCAAGAGGTACAATATTCACCAATACACGGTGTGCCAACTTGAAATGTCCATTTTACCCTCGTTTATATACAACTTAAAACCCTCACTCTCTCATTTTCCCCCAATTCTGCTTCGTCTCTCCTCTTCTCTCTCTCTATAGCTGCGACCACGACTCCCTCTCTCTCTCTCTCTCTCTCTCTCTCTCTCTCGCCCCTCTCTCGCCCCTCTCTCTGTCTCTCACACACACATAACTCTATTTTGTTCCGCCCTTCCGCAGACAAAACCCATTTTTGTGCCCAAATTGAAGATGGTTTCAATTGTATGTTTTGTTTGCACTCCTTTGTTTATGTTTAACCTTATTTAGCAAATAAATTGACGGAATTGAGCCTAAACCGAATGTTGGACCATTGAACTCAAGTTTTTTGTTGTTGAACCATTAAAAGGCACGATTGAAACCCCCTTTCTCATATTTCTACTAGAGTTTTCCGTGTGATATATTTTGTCTCTTTTTTTTCTTTTTTTAACAAGACAGGTGGAATAATAAAATTTTACCTCGGAGAATGTTGGGTGGCCTAAAGCATGACTTGATCCGCTACAATAATATATATGGTCCAAACATATTTTGGATGGAGTCTGATTTAAATATTAACTTGGTCTTTTGAGAATGTTAAATGTTGGCTCAACCAACTTTCCACACTTCATAGTTGACGAAAAACATGACTTGTTCTGGTGCAATATTATATATGGTCCAAACATATATTCAATGGAGTCTGATTCAAATATTAACTTCCACACTTCATAGTTGACAGAAAACATGACTTGTTTTGGTGCAATAATACATATGGTCCAAACATATATTCAATGGAATCTGATTCAAATATTAACTTCCACACTTCATTGTTGAAGAAAAACATGACTTGTTCTGGTGCAATAATACATATGGTCCAAACATATATATCAATGGAGTCTGATTCAAATATTAACTTGGTCTTTTGAGAATGTTGAATGTTGGCTCAACCAACTTTCCACACTTCATAGTTGACGAAAAACATAGCTTGGTCTGGTGCAATAATACATATGGTCCAAACATATATTCAATGGAGTCTGATTTAAATATTAACTTGGTCTTTTGAGAATGTTGAATGTTGGCTCAATCAACTTTGCACGCTTCATAGTTGACGAAAAAGACAACTTGATCTGGTACAATGATACATATGGTTCAAACATATTTTCAATGGAGTCGATTCACATATTGACTTGGTCGTTTGAGAATGTTGAATGTTGGCTCAACCAACTTTCCACACTTCATAGTTGACGGAAAACATGACTTGGTCTATTGCAATAATAAATAGGGTCTAAGTGTAACGCCCCCAATTTTGGGTACGTTAAAAGGATAATTTTATTGAAAACATAAATGGAGTCTGACTCTTTATTACGTCATAATACTCACAAGAGTACTTTTATTCGACAAAAGGAAACTAGGTTCCTATCTACAGCTCCGCCTGCTCCTCCATCCTAGCCAGCTCCTCGGCTCCGAAAGCTTCCAAGGTGTACAGCTCTCCCTGGTCATTTACAAAGTCTGACACATTATACCAGCGTCGCCACCGATATAATATGTCAGGGTCACCAAAGGTAACACC
>JAOTQK010000024.1:9344200-9363445 GCA_025642025.1 Rhododendron ferrugineum | reverse complement strand
GCCCCCCCCCCCCCCCCACCCCCCGCCCCCCCGCCGCGCGTGAAAAAACTAGAGAATGAAGGAGGGAGTCTCTTGTTCAGAGTTTGTGTTTGCTCTTTCAAGTGCAACCCCACAACCACTCTCTTTCTCTGGCCTTGAAAATAGCAAAGTGACTCCATGATTATTACAGGATAGAATCTAACCTACGGGCTCCAAATTTTTTGTTTTGATCATCCCCCTGGGCTCCAAAATGAAAGGTAGCCCACTGATGTAGGGGCAAAATTAATGATTGATTAGATTAATGACTTTTCTGATCTGTTTTTGGAATTATAGATTGGGGAACTTGATTGGCTTGTGTATTAACAAGTCAAATCAAACTGCATTACGGGTTAAGTTTTTCTCCAAGTTTTATGAGAATTTAGAAAGTTGTTGAGCTGTGTTCTTTGTATTGTTAACTATATGCATTGTTTACTTATAATTTAAGACTTGACCCCAGTGCCTTAAAAACCTAGATCTGCCAGTGTCTTGCAATACGTGCAGATACCATGGTTACAAAATGAAGGCTGTAGTTCTCTTAGATTGGAGACAACAAATGATTTCTACATTCATAATGACATACTGATACTATTGTTTTAATTTTAAGTTCTTGAGCTTTGATTTTATGTTTTTGTGGTTTAGCTTTGCTTTTCTCAGTCTTACTTAAGGAGACTAACGAAGAGAATGATATAGACCTATTGAAAATGGTTTGACAGCTAAAGACGCATCTTTGATTGGTTATTGTATTTTTAAGAGTTCTATTAGTATCTTGTTAATTCGATCTGATTTGTGGTATAACATGTCTTGTATTTATAACAAGTACTCATAATAAAACGACAATATTATTGTAAACAAAAGTTGTAAATGGAAAGTAGAATCTTCTTGAGAAAAGTCGAAGTTCAGATAGCTATTACTGCCGGAGTGATATGCTAGTAAGCATTGTTGACAGAAATCAATGATTTCTAAGAATAGAGGCATAAACATAAAACAAAGAATAGAGGCTTAATAAGTTCTATTTACAGGTTTACGGCAAACTCATATTCTTCTTTGTGTGGATGTCCGAGTCAAAATCATTTACGTATGTTTTCCCATGTTGATGTTTCTTTGTGCATAATCAGGAATACAAAGACAAGTTAACAGTTGTAAAGATTGACCATGACGCGAATCCTCGACTCATTGATAAATACAAGGTTTATGGCTTGCCGACTTTGATTCTCTTCAAAAATGGTGATGAGGTTGCAGAAAGCAGGAGGGAAGGTGCTATTACGAAGGTAAAGCTTAAAGAATACGTTGATGCTCTGTTGGAGTCAATATCTGTCACTTAAAAATTCTTCCATTTCTTGTCAACGGTGGCCTCTTTGATGCTTAACAGATAAACATATCGAATGGGCAGAATCCTTCAATCACGTTATTTTATTCTTGTGCAATATTTTGCATAATTCTGTAATTCCATTCGGTTTCTATGTTTGAGCTATTCCATATGTTATGGGTACTTGGACAATAACCAGTATGAATGAAAATTAGACTTCCAAAGTTCGTTTGTCCTGATTCATTCAGATAGTGTGGTGTTCTGTTAGTCACTACAAGGGATTTGTCAATTCATGTGGATTGCTCTGTATATGGCTATCATCTAGCTCTATTTCTGTCTCGTGTATCTTGCTTTGGTTGGAGTTATTGCAATTTCAAGCAAAAACCGATCCAATCAGAGTGGTTGGAGTTTAGACCGCCAATTGGGTATTAGCATTGGCCGGATACCGAGTTATCTAAAAATTTGCGATGAACATTGTCTGAAAGTTTCCCTTTACATCTCTATATTCCATTCGTTTGATGATTCTATTTATTTTTGTTGGTTCCACATCGGTTAATTATCACCTCGAAAACTAGTATATGAGCCTGGGCGGCCCCTACTCTCATCGCAATTGGTTTTGAGTTGGATGCTTTAACATGGTATTAGAGCTAGGTTTTCGGAGGCTTTTCCCTTTTGTGTCATAATTGCATTTTGTTTCATTGTGATCCATGTGTTTCGGATCCTTTGTTGACCTCTTCACATGCGAGTCGGAGGTCGCACGCGAGGGGGAGTGTTGGAAATTGTCCCATATCGGTTAATTATTTCCTCCATAGCTAGTATATGAGCCTGGGCGGCCTTTCCACTCGTTGCTAATTGGTATTGAGTTGGATACTTTAACATGGTATAGAGTTAGGGTTTCAGAGATTTTGTTCTCCATTGTTTGTGCCATAAGTGTACCGTTGTTTGTTGTGATCCACGTGTTATGAATCCTTTGTTGACCTCTCCACGTGCGAGTCGTGGGTTGCACGTGCGAGGGAGTGTTGAAAATTGTCCTACATCGGTTAATTATCACCTCGAAAATTAGTATATGAGCCTGGGGGGCCGGGGAGTGTTGGAAATTGTCCTACATCGGTTAATTATCACCTCGAAAATTAGTATATGAGTCTTGGGCCTTTCCTCTCATTGCCAATTAATTTTGAGGTGGATGCTTTAACAATCTTTAACACTGTAGACAACTTTGAATATCTGGTGTTCCTTTGTATGCAAATGGCTGATTGACTTGTTGAATGGCTAAATTGGTGATTGGTCTGATCTGAAACCTGGCTAACACACAAAAAATGAATATGGATGGTAAACAATCTTTCGTCTTCCTTTCAAATAGGCATTTCTCTTTCCCTTGAAAAATGTAACCCAAACCTAGTATCACTCAATTTGTCTTTTGATAATCAAGTGTTTGGGCCAGCTTACGCGCATCTCAGCTAATATACAAGAATCTAGTTCATGAATTAAGTGAAAAAGGATAAGAAATGCTAGTGTTTGAAGGGAGCAAATGGAAGGGGATGCATGTCATTCCATTTTAGGTGATCATGTATGTTTGGTGTGAAATCAGTCAAACTACTATAGTCTACATGGAATTTGCTGTTTGGCAGACTAGAGGAAGAGGGTTTGTAAATTACTTTTAAACATAGGAGAAAGTTATCAAAAAGAATAATAAAAGAGTGAAGAATAGCAAGTTAAAAGGTGGCGACAAATATACCTTCAGATGTCAAAGAAATTGCTTAGGATATCATGATGTATCTTATTTTCTATTGAATTCATTGATAGCATGGATTTGCACATAAACTATAGACAACAAGGAACGGGATGTTATTATTATTATTTTTGGTAATGAAGAGTGGTCCCCGGGCTAGCTTGTGTGCACCATAGGACTGATCTTTCCAGCCTTCCACCAGTCTTTGCTAAACCAAAGGGTTTTTACGCAATGGATAGCCCCCAGAGTCGAACCTGAAATCTTAGGATGGTAAGCCACTTCGTCCTGTCTGATTAACCAATTGCTCTACCCCTTGGAGTTAGTTTTCGGGATGTTACAGGTCTATTAGATGTTTTTCTTATGAGAATAACTTATTCACGGAGCTTCGTGAATAAGTTATTGCGGAGCTCAATTTCAACTGTCCAAAAGTGTTTTGGACATCCGATATTGAACGTTTCTGTAAATAACGTATTGACGATTCTTCGTGAATAAGTTATTCTCTTTTATTCTACTTTAGAAGTCCTTTTGGTAATCATACAAGTGATCAGTGCCTCCGTGGCCGCGCCACAATTGCCTCAGTGAATAGATTGGAAGACGAAACAACGGCTCTGAGCACTCTTTAGATTTTGAACCAAATTACACATTAAAAATTCACTTTATTATTTAAGCTACTAATTTTTAAATTATTTATTGCATTAGACTCTCCCATTTTAAAAATATTGTTTACTTGCACTCGCTTCTCAATTAAATATTTCTTTCCAAGGGTCTTGTTTGGGGCACAGTAAATGGGTAATAAATTGATTATTTTTGTGGAGCTCATTACGAGTCCTATAAAGATAATTCAAACTGCAAGTCATTCTTAAAATATTTTTCATAGGTACTAAAAAAAATTAGTTCAATCCGATATCGGTAAGGACTGTTTTAGAATTCGTAGGGTGTTTCAAAATTTGTAGGGCGCTCTATGAATTCTGTCTGAAACAGTCCTTACCGATATCGGATTGAGCTAATTTTTCCAGGAACTCATAAAAAATATTTTAAAAATAACTTGCGGTTTGAATCATCTTTGTAGGATCTGTAATGGACCCCGTAAAAATCAAAAAAATCAAGCTTTTCTTGCCCGTACCAAACATGCCCTATCTTTGATGGTGTGGCAGCTTAAGATTGAACAAAGTTTGAGACGACAACATTAAAATTAATGTTTAACGGATGAACAGTTTCTCGTTTTCTTCCGCCTGCAACTGTAGCAATGCTAGTTTGAAGCCAAGTAGAGGCGAGGCTGATGCTTCCACCATTTTCCTCTTTGGCTCGTTACGATAGTGCCAGATCGATGGGAAGTAACGACTGTGATGCAGATGCTCACAATACCAATTAGCTCAACTCAATAGTATTGGGGATTTTAATTTATGGAGACCACTAACACTACCACACATCACATAATATGGATTCTTGACAATCACATACTCCCTCCGTCCTATTTTTATTGTTCATTATTCCTTTTGTTACTTTTGTGTCTATTGCGTATATCTTTCAATCTATAATATTTTTTATGATTTTGATATCTTTGTATTATAGAACAAATTGAAATCTATCAAATAAGATCCATATTGCATATTTTTGGAAATTCACATTGAAAGATATAACCGATTGAAAATTGACACGAACATCAAAAAAAGACAATGAAAATGGGACGGAGGGAATAGTATTTATTTAGCAAAAACAAACTTTTACAAAACGTTGATGTCCGTCCATGAACTAGTATTGTTGGATTTATATTATGGTATTGACAGTACAATATCTTGGAATTCACACCCTTCTCTCTCTCTCTCTCACTTTCTTCTTTAAACTGTTCTTGATGAACAGAAAAATCAAGTTTTTGTTCATCACCAATGGTTCTTTAGGCACCCTTGGGTGGGACATGGTGGTTACCAATTACAGCATCATTTGGGATGTATTTCCCCCAGAACCAATGTGCCTTGAACACTCTGTTGATCTCCTCAATAGGAACATTCTTCGTTTCGGGCAAGAAGAAGAAGATGAAGAGAGTCATTATGAGGACGAACCCACCGAAGAAGAAAAAGAGACCGAATTTCATGTGGCAGAGCAACGTAAGGAAGAGTTGGCCGATGAAGAAGGTGAAGAGCATGTTGACCGAGACGTTGATGGATTGCCCAGCCGATCTGATCTCCAAGGGAAAGATCTCACTGGGTACTAGCCACCCTAATGGACCCCACGACCACGCAAAGGCTGCTACGTATAAGCATATGAGGATTAAGGCAGCATTTCCCATGCCCTTGGAGAAGGATCCTTCGCCAGAAACCCCAAACACGCTCCCAATTAGGGCTCCCACAGCAATCTACAGACACAAATTAAACAAATGTCAACATCACTTCTTTTTTTTTTTTTGTTGTATATAAAATGCTAGCTTAATATGTAGTGTAATTAACATTAACAACATTGTTGGATGTTTTACCTGGCAAACAAGCATTTGAATGCCACCCTGCAGGAACAACTTCCTTCTTCCAAACTTATCAACAGTGAAGACCGACACCAACGTAGCGGCAACATTAACGAAGCCACTGATGATGGCGCTCATAAGAGCGGCATTGTCTCCGAATCCGAGCGTCTTGAAAAGGACAGGGGCGTAGAACATGATGACATTGATGCCGGTGAGTTGCTGGAAGAATGGTATGAGGACGACGATCACGAGCTGAGGCCTGTATCTTCTCTGCAACATGTTCCTCCACGGGTGCTCCACTTGCTTCGATGTCTCGCTCGCATCAATGAGGTCTTGGAATTCCGCACTCACATCGTCCACTCCTCGGATTTTTTGCAACATTTCCTTTGCCTTCTCTGATTGGCCTCTTTCGATGAGCGAATTGGGCGTGTCAGGTAGGAAAATGGCACCCACGGTCATTATAACTGCTGGAACCGCGGCTAAACCTAGGGATACCCTCCACCCATTTCCGCCCTTCATTTGGGCTGTGCCGTAGTTCACCATGTTTGCAGCTAAAATACCAACACAAATCGCCATTTGGAAACCAATGTTGAGTGCTCCTCGGATTTTTGCTGGTGCCATTTCAGACAAATAGACTGGTACAGACTGCAACAACGCGCGTGTGGATTTTAGAAACAATTAATGATCGGTGGTTTGCTTTAAAACGAAACAACGATACGCACGCTACAGCATTTTGCATAAATTTCTTAACATGGAAAGCATTTTCTACACCGTGGAATCGTAAGACCTCACTATCTCAGCCACAAAGATCCTTTGATCTATTTTCCTCTTCCTCTCAGCAAAACTTTCCCACTTATGCCCCCCATGTCTTAACCTTTGCCTTTCTCTCCCCATCCAAACATTGGTGAATCAATCAAGCTCCTTTAGCCGAGATGGTGCATCATAATGGGTGCAAAAACGATTTCTGATCTAATCTATTTTTTATGAAAAGAAATTTATTACTACCTGATTGGCATAGCCAATGCCGACACCAAGTAACAAACGACCGATGATAAGCATTGCGACGTTTTGGGCAGCACCATTGAGGACAGCACCGAAAAGGAAGACACAACCTCCAGAAACCATGGACACCTTTCTTCCAAAGAGCCTCGTTGTTGCGGAAGCAAAAAAGGAAGCCACCAAGGCCGCGAGGTATAGGGAAGATGTGAACAGTTGAAGCAAGTGGCTATCGAATTTGCAGTACTGGTTCTCATGCCTCAGGTTCTTCTCCTTTTCATATACAGTAGGGAAGAACTTCTGCAAGAACTCATCCATTGATGTTACACCCCCTGTAAATTAAATTCACAAAATTTAGATTGAAGTACTCCCTTTTTCGTAGCCATAATAAGCACAAAGAAAAATAACCTAGGCTCGCCTCTATGTTTTCCATAGTTAACTAGTATCGAAAATGTTGAGCCGATATTAAGAGATTGAAAATGAATGTAAAAGAATTAATGCCAATTAAGAGCAGATGATGGCCTGGGGTAGTAACAACCTGAGATACCAATGTCATAGCCAAAGATGAGACCACCAGTGGCCGCAACCAAACATGTTATCACCACAAAGCACGTGACACGACCTTCATAATTCGCAGAACCTCCCTGAGCAACGATTCCTCCTACTGCCATCTTTACAACAAAACTGGGATATATATGTTTATCTCTTTTTATTTATTTATTTATCTCGATCGACTTAGAGATTATCTTGGTAACGAAAGAATCGTGCATGTAAGGTTTCTTCGTGAAGCACTTTTCTTTTCGTTTTATTCTACCCTGCTCAGCTCGTCTACATTTGCGTGCAGTCTCCCTGCACTTTCTCTATTTCTTCCTCAGTTACTTGATCTCTAACCAACTTGAGGTTTATATAGGGTCTTCAGATGTTAGCTACATCCAACAAATTCGCAGTTTCTTTGGTCAAAAATTAATTAGCTAGAAACAGTCATGCAATATACTCTATTTTTTGTGGCTTGTGGGCATCTTTATCCGTTAAGATTTGTTATTACCGTTAGCAATTGTTGTGGGGTGGCTTCAATATATTCAAAGCCTATTTTTAGCAGACTTGTTAATGTAGGGTTGAGCGCGATCGATATCATCGCAGGTTATTACAACAATTTCGGGATTGAGAATTTCTGCTTCGAATTAGCGAATGTACGTACGGTGTAGATTCAAAGTACTATCGCTTAATTATCAAGATAAGATAATAAGGTTGTTGATTAGATAAAACTGCTGTGTGGTTTGAGCATTTTAAAAAAAGGATAAATTTATTGAAAACAGTTGACCTCAAAAACAAAATTCTAGAATTTAAATTTATTATTTTCATAAAAAGGAGAAATTTCAAATTCCAAAATAGGTTTGATTAGTAAAAAATGGATGATGAAAAGTGAAATTCAAGAAAGTGAAGTGAAATTTAGAAAGGCCCAAAAGATTTTCTTTCTCCAGGCCATTTGCTACATTTTAGGTACCATCTTATATACTCACTCTGTTCCAAATTGTTGGTCCTGTTTCATTTTTTTTTTCACTCAAACAATTGTCTATATGTCACAATTTATAATATTTTTTATGATTGCAAATAAAATAAAATTAATTAAGATATATCGAACAATAGTCTGAATCTTGTAACGGATCCTGGATATTGGCTAAAATGCGAACCATGATCTCAGCCGTTAGATTGTGTTTTCAATGGTTCGGATCCGCGGACGATCTATGATCGGTAAGAAATCTGGAGCATTAAAAACACAATCCAACGGCTGTGGAAAAAAAACCCGTATTTTAGCCAAAATCCGGGATCCCTTACAAGATTCAGACTCTATCAAAAAATATCCATATTTGATATAAAAAATACTAAAAAAATGGTTAGGCGTTATTTATGCAACAAACCGATCTTGAACGAACTTTTAATGATCGAACACGAGCTCAAACTCAATTGATTTGGTTTATCTATTAGCCCTATTTAGTCCCAATATAATCCATAATATAATTTCACCCTATTTGAACTCTCTTTTAGGCTCCGTTCAATTGTCGGGAATTGAATTCTCAGGAAAAGTGAAGTGTGGTGAAATAAGAAAAATGAAATTTATTTTCCTTTGTATATTCTCTTAACAAGAAATCTTGCTTGAAAACTAATTTTTTTTGGCAAGACCTATTTTGCAAGAAAGTACTTCTCAGTGAAAAAGTTGAAGCTGTGGGTTTCACAATTTTTATGATAACTGAACACACAGAAAGTTACAGGAAAATTGATTTTTCAATCATTTCACATCCTTTTTGTGCAATTAAACGGACCTCTCTGTTCAGTTGTCACGGATATTGTGCAGGAAATAGTTTCTTTTCAGGAAAAGTAAAGTGAGGTGAAGTAAAAAAAAATGTAATTTGTTTTTCTGTGTGTGTTCTCTTGACAAGAAATCTTACGGGAAAATCAAAATTACTTCCTTTTGGCAAGACTTATTTTGCGAGAAACACTAAGAGAAAAAGTTAAAGTTGTGGGTTTTACAACTTTCCTGGTAACTGAACATATAGAATATTTAAGGAAAATTGATTTTCTCATTTTTTTTATCCTTTTCGTGCAAGTGAACGGGGTCTTAAGGGGGAAATTGATGAGTAAGTGAATTTAGTTTTGTTCACCCTCCCTCCTCCATATTGGTTAAAATTGTGTGAATTCCACTATAAAGTGATTATCATGCTTACCCAAAAGTGTATTACATGGATAAGACCTACGCCATTTCCATCAATTAAGAGGGTCCATCAATAAGAGGGAGGGTGTGAACAAAAGAGTACTGTTATGTGTACATATGCCATGTACATATCATGTACATATGAGTTTCGTGGGACCCATTTCGAATCCCACAAAAATGATTTGAATCGCCCATTATTTTTAAAACATTTTTTTATGGAGGCCTGTAAAAAATCAGCTCAACCCGATATCGGTAAGTATTTTTTCTAAATTTGTAAGGGCGAAACTGAGCAGTGAAGTAGTTTCACCACCACAAATTCTGAAAAAATTGGATTGAGTTGATTTTTTACAGGGCTCCATAAATAAATATTTTAAAAATAATGAACGGTTCGAATCATTTTTGTGATACCCGAGATAAGCCCCACAAAACTCATATGTACGTGATAGTACAATCGTACTCATAGATAAAGTAGTTTTATTGTGAACGAAATTGCGCTCTAAGAAAGTTGAGTCGGTGGTTTTTCCCACTTTAAACTGACTAACCGAGTATTGGTGTAGCTACTGATATGAGAAGTCTTTTCGCAGTTCCGCTGCTATTTCTATGATCAAGAACCCAACCTCCGTCACAACTTGTTATTCAAAGCCTCCTATACTAATTCACCTGATAAACAAATGCAAGAACATGAGAGAGCTCAAACAAATCCAAGCTCAGATCATCACACAAGGCTACTTCTCTCCTAATCAAGATGCAACTCCACTTGAAGTCTCAAAGTTGGTCTCTTTCTGTGCAGTTTCACCTTACGGGAACTTAGCCCATGCCAAAGCAATCTTTAATCAGCAGCGAAAAAACCCATCTGTTGAACTGTACAATTCTCTCATTAGAGGACTCTCTTCAGCTAAAAACCCTGTTGAGGCACTGTCATTGTACCGAAAAATGCTTTCTTGTGGGCTAAAACCTAATAATTTCACCTACCCATTTGTGATCAAAGCATGCACTGAGTCTTCCATGCTTCGAAATGGGATTGCGGTTCATACCCATGTTGTTAAATCTGGATTAGAATTTGATTCTTATGTTCAGAGTTCCTTGATTCGTTTGTATGCAAGTGGGAGAGACTTGCTTGGTGCAAAGCAACTGTTTGATATGTGTTCGGAAACGGACCTAGTTTCTTGTAATTCAATGATTGATGGGTACGTAAAATCCGGTGAGATGGAGCTAGCACAAGCAGTGTTTGACAAGATGGTAGTTCGAGATACAATTTCTTGGAACACCATGATCAACGGGTATGGGATTCTTGGGAGAATAGAAGATGCAAAGAAACTGTTTGATGAAATGCCCGAAAGGAATGTGAGATCTTGGAATTCTATGTTGGCAGGTTATGATAAATGTGGGGATGTGGAGAATGCTTTTGATATGTTCTCCGAGATGCCTTATAGAGATGTTGTGTCTTGGAATGCCATGTTAGCATGTTATGCACATAGTGGGAAGTCAAATGAAGCTCTTGCCTTATTTGATGAAATGAAAGCCTTGAGGATAAAGCCAACTGAAGCCACCATGGTCAGCTTATTATCAGCCTGTGGTCATTTGGGTGCCTTGGACCAAGGGCTGAATTTGCATTCCTATATCGTTGATTGTGAAATTGATATCAACTCCATAGTTGGCACTGCATTAGTAGACATGTATGCCAAGTGTGGTAGCATTTCTCATGCTTCTGAGATTTTTCATTCACTTGAATCCAAAGATGTTCTCGCTTGGAACACAATTATAACCGGCATGGCCATGCATGGTAACGCTAGAGATACGACACAACTTTTTCAAATGATGCAAAAGGAAGGTGTGGCACCAAATGACATAACTTTTGTGGCTGTGCTTGGTGCTTGTCGTCACGCGGGGATGATAGAGGAGGGTCGGAGACTACTGGCTTGTATGAGAAGCACATACGGGATTGCACCTAAGGTGGAGCATTATGGTTGTGTCATTGACCTCCTTGCTAGGGCTGGGCGATTGGATGAAGCCATGGAGCTCATTGGAACAATGCCTATGGAACCTAATGCTAGTGCTTGGGGAGCATTGCTCGGAGGATGTAGGATTTATGGGAATGCTGAGGTAGGTGAAAATGTGGGGAAGCGCTTGATCAATCTTCAACCGCATCATAGTGGACGGTAACTAACTCTTTTATGTTAGGTACAATATTGTTGTAGTATGCTCCAAAAACCTATCTTCTAAATTACCCCCCCCCCCCAACAACAACAAAAAAAAAAAACTCTCTTAGAGATGATTTATTTTGTCGAGAAATCATGTAGACCTTTCCTAGTGTTGTTGAAATACGAATGAGGGACTTTAGATCTTTTGCAACACTGCGTTCCTTCTTTTGATTTCAATATCTATGTTCTGATCCTGAATATAAAATGGATGTTTGTTGTCGTTCTAGTTTCTTCGACCATGCATGAGAAAGAACAATATTTGTCATGGCTTGAACCAAATATTGATAGAATAGGGTGTGGAATCTCCATCTGTAGCGATTGCGATTAGCCAATTACTCTATCATCTCATACTTCTGGCCTTTTGTATTTGACAAACTTTCATCCCCCACCCCCCTAGATTAGATAGCTTTCTTTTCTATCTACTCTTCCCCTTTCAACATAACAAAGATAAACAGCCTATAGTTCTTAATTTCTTTATTACAGTAGCATATTACAGTTAACTAGCACTCATTGATTTGCTTACTGCTGTCAATGTCCAAGTACCTATGTAAGCAGAATAGCTGAAGGGCTTATATCTTTATATGGTTTTGAATATAGGGTTTCTAACACGTTGGTTTATATTCTCATTGAAAGCATGAACATACAGGGAAGGTCTAGGTAAATTCCTGTTTTTTTTTAACACATGTAAATAACCGTTTGTGACATTATTTTCTGACGAGAAATTGCTGAAGGCAGTATCATGTCTTAACAATAAAAAGATCCATCGAATCAGTTACTGCATATTGTCACGATACATGCCATTATTCCAACTATATCCCGATGAGTATCTTGTTTTACATGTTTGGTAAAAGTCCAATCTCTTGATCAGCATCAAGTATTGTACTACTAAACGAGCTTGATAGATGATATCAATAGTTAGTACAAACTTATAATCTAATTGTCTTGGTGCCGAATTTGTCATTTACTGTACGTTTGTTTCTTCGCAGTTATATCCTTCTCTCAAATATATATGCTGCTGCAAAGAGATGGGATGATGCAAGAAAAGTGAGGAATCTTATGAAAGCTAAAGGCATTTCGAAGGTGCCAGGGGTAAGCGTGATAGAACTAAAGGGAATAATTCACCGATTTGTTTCTGGCGATTGGTCCCACCCCGAGTCAAACAAAATTTATCTCAAATTGCATGAGATATCAACACGACTGAAGAGTACAAGTGGATACTTACCAGATACGGACCAAGTTTTGATTGACATAGAGGAAGAAGAGAAAGAGCATGTGTTGTCTGTTCACAGTGAGAAGCTTGCCATTGCTTATGGATTTCTACATTTAGGTCCAGAGGATTCCATCAGAATTGTGAAAAACCTGAGAGTTTGCAGAGACTGTCACGACGTGACAAAGCTGATTTCAAGGGTGTATGATCGAGAAATCATCGTGAGGGACAGGAACCGATTCCACCACTTCAAAGATGGAGGATGTTCTTGCCTAGATTATTGGTAGATTTATGAGAATCAAAACATCTGGATCTTGGTAATTGATTTTTGGGCGTTTGATATATGAGCCTCTTCAAACGAGACTTACTGCTATTGACACCACCACCATTACACCACCACGGCCACCAATCCAACACCACCACCACCACCACTCACTGCCACCATTACACCACCATCACTCCACCATCACTCACTGTCACCATTACACCACCACCACCGCCGCCACCATTACACCACCACCGCCACCACTCCAACACCACCACCACAACCACCACTCCTACTCCATCCCCACCCTCACCACTCCACCACCACCACCCTCACTCCATCACCAACAACACAACACCACCACCAGAATCATCACTCCACCATTACTAGTAAATTAAGAGAGAATCGGAACTAAAATTAATTTACTATTTTTTTAATTCAATACTTAATATGCCTATCAAACAACTTTTCAACTTAAAAAATTTAGCATTCAGTACTTAATTTTTCAGCTTTCAGTTTCAGTTTTCAAACAGCCCCTTAGTCTAGGAGTATGGAGGGGTTTCATGAGAAAATAAGGGTGAGGGTGATGGTTTCTTATAAAATCACTCATTTGAATTAAACGAAATTGAGAGAAAATTACAATATATATTTTTTTGGATTGGACATAATTAAAAATTTTGCCTTGCATTAACATAACGAAATTAATGTTTTCTCTCAATTTTACAATATTTTTTTTTGGATTGGACATAATTAAAATTTTTGCCATGCAGTAACATAATTAAAATTGAGAGAAAACATTAATTTCGTTAAAAAAGCTTTTCTTTCTTATCTCATTATTTCTTCATTCCTCACCATCCACAGGCTTGCTCCATTTCGCTAAGATTCTTACTCCGTATTTTGTAAGAATTAAGTATTTTTTGTTTTACAAAACAGATCATTTTCTTAAAATATATATTTATTTAAAAATAAGTACTTATTTTACAATTGAAATTGAAATGATGTGAATATTACATGAATAAAATCTACACCATTTCAAGGGAGAGTAATATTCACTTTCTTTTTAAGGCAGGTGAACGAAATTGCAATCCTTTTAGTTACTGGAAGGCCTCCATTGTACTACTCCAGTAGCATTTTTGTGGAACCGAATTTGTAGCTTTTCTGCCCTCCTGGGTTCGTACCTCAAACAAAATTTGCACTGGAATGGGGAGTTGAATCCATTGCTGATCCTGTAACAAATATGCATCTCCGTTTGAAGTCAATCAAACCCATCACCCAACACCATGATCTCTTCCATCTGTTATCTTTTGCACATACCTCCTCAATAACATCAAGACCCATTTGCACAAATACTGAAAATAACAGCCACGATCGCTCTTTCCTCCCTCCAGATCATTCTCCGATCGTCGATGGACTCATTTCCATCTTCCAAAACCGACCCTTTTCCCCACACACTCTACACAGCCCCGAAACAACGGACTTTGGTTCCAAACTCACTCCTACCATCGTTGAGACCGTGCTGAAGAGTCTTCAGAACTGGAAAATAGCTCACTTGTTCTTTAACTGGGCTTCGCAACAACCTGGGTACAGGCACACTTGTTATACGTACAATGTTATGGCTTCGATCCTATCACGTGCTCGACGAAATGACCAACTGAGAGGTCTCGCCGTGGAACTGGTGAACTCAAGGTGTTTGATGACGCCGGGGGCTTTGGGTTTCTTTGTTAGGTGTTTGGGTGGTGTGGGGTTGGTTGAAGAAGCGAATTCGCTCTTTGATCGAGTTAAAAAGACGGGTCTTTGTATTCCCAATAGTTATAGTTATAATTGTTTGTTGGAGGCTTTGGCTAAGTCTACTGCTTCAGTTTGTTTGGTTGAGGTAAGGTTGAAAGAGATGCAAGATTTGGGTTGGGAACCCGATAAGTACACATTGACTCCGCTTTTGCAGTGTTACTGCAATGCGGGGAAGTTTGGAAAAGCTTTGGAAGTTTTCAATAGTATGTATGAGAAGGGTTGGATGGACACCCATGTTGTGGTAATCTTGGTAGTCTCATTTAGCAAGTGGGGCGAAGTAGATAAGGCTTTTGAGCTAGTTGAAAGGATGGAAGATCATGGTATTCGCCTGAATGAGAAAACTATTTCCGTGTTAATTCATGGGTTTGTGAGGGAGTCTAGGGTGGATAAGGCTCTCCAGGTGCTCGACAAAATGCGGAAATTGGGTTATCTTCCCGATGTTTCTGTTTACGACGTCCTAATGGGTGGCCTCTGCAGGAATAAAGACGTCGAAAAAGCTTTGATTTTATGTTCAGAAATGAAGAACTTGGGAGTTTATCCTGACGTTGAAATACTCACAAAGCTTGTATCAATATTGCCTGAAGGAGATATGGTAAAGTTGCTTGAGGATGGGCAAGAAGAGCTCGGTTCAGAAGCGATGATCCTGCTTTATAACTCTATTCTAAATGGCCTTGTTAATAAAGGGTCAGTTAGTGAAGCTTATTATCTGCTACGGGCAATGATGGGAGATGAATGTGATTGTGATGTTCAGATGGACAAGGTTTTCCGGACTAAGAAAATGGTTCGCCCGGATACCAATTCTTTTGATATAGTGATCAAATATTTGTGCAAGACTGATAACTTGGATATGGCCCTAGGCCTTTACCAAGATATGGACCGAATGAACTGTAAGCCGAGTTGTTTGCTTTATAATAACTTAATTGGTAGTTTGAGCGATGCAAATAGAGTGGATGAATGTCACAAACTTCTGGGAGACATGAAGGAATCAGGAGTTCAACCAACACACTTCACTTACAATTCCATTTTTGGATGCTTATGTAAAAGAAAAGACATCGAAGGAGCTATTGGCATGTTGAAGGAGATGCGTGAAAATGGGCATGAACCATGGATAAAACATACTACATTGCTTGTAAAAATGCTGTGCAAACATGGAAGAGTAGCTGAAGCTTCCAACTTTCTTAGTAGCATGGTTCAAGAAGGTTTCCTCCCTGATATAATTCCCTATTCTGCAGCTATCGATGGATTTGTCAAGGTTCAAGAAGTGGACCGTGCTTTGCAGATATTTAGAGACATTGGCGCTCGTGAGTGTTGCGCTGACGTGGTTGCTTACAATATCATAATAAACGGGCTTTCCAAGGCTGGAAGAGTATTGGAAGCCCATGGTATTCTGAATGAGATGCAGGAGAAGGGGCTTATTCCATCGGTTGTTACCTACAACACACTCATTGATGGATTGTGTAAAAATGGTGATATTGATCAAGCCAGGCTTTGTTTTTCAACAATGGTTGGAAAAGAACGGGAGCCGAATGTCTTCACGTACACAACTATGATAAATGGATTGTGCAATGAAGGAAGACCAAATGAAGCTCTTGAGCTTTGGACTGAAATGAGGGAATTAGGGCTTGCTCCGAACAGAATCACTTTTATGACTCTAGTTCATGGGCTTTGCAAGTGTGCGAGACCAGATGATGCTCTATTGTATTTCCAGGAGATGGAAGAGAAGGGTATGACACCTGATACCTATGTCTATGTCGCATTAATAGAGGCTTTGCTATCGAACTCGAACCCACTCTTGGCTTTCAAAATACTAAGAGAGATGTTTCACAGTGGAATTTTTCCAGATCCGAATGATAAGAACCACCTATGGGTTAGACTTAGAGAAGCTATATGTAAATTGTCTAAAGATGCGAGGACTCAATCAGATATTATGAGTCTTATCACAGAGGGAAGCATTCCAATCATTTCAAGTTTATCAGACATCGTAATTGAAGACGGAACGGAGCCCATTGCCTGATTAAAAGGACTTCAAGTCCCTCAGCCTCAGCAGGATTGCATGTTGCAGTCCAAGGCCAAGGTTTGGGTTAAGATAAATTACGGCAATTCAGTTTGGTTGTTGACTTGATTGCTTCAGCACCTTATTATCGACGACTATCATTACAAGCCTAGAATCAATATATGAGGTATGCTAATCACAGGAATTGCCCACGATTTCTTCTGAGAATTAGTGTTTATCTTATCTCATTTTGACCAAGGATGGAATTTTGTTTCTTTTTCATCCGATTAGCCGAAGTACTTTTTTCTCATGAGAACCAGCAGCTATGTTTGGATCTTCGATTCATGGATTGATACGGTTAAACGACCCTCTTCAGATTGGGGTCTTTCTGTTGAGGTGCTTTGTAAAGCCTAGTTTGGTTTCTTTGTTTGTTTTATCTTTTTAATCAGAGTCTTGTTTTGCTTCAGCTAGGGCCTGTCCTAGTCTTGGGTTTCGTCCCTTTTATAAATAATCTGGTTCCAAATAAAACCCCCAAGGATAGCTATAATGTCCTGAAGTTCTTTGTAACGTTGTAAAATTTTCTGAACTCTTTGTGCAATTTTATAATGTTTGTCACTTAGTAGCAGGATCCTTCTGAAATGGGTGCGCTCCCAAGACGGGAGCTCGAATCAGCACTCCCAAGATGGGAGCTTGACGGGAGCTCGCTCCCCTCGAGATGGGAGCTCGCTCCCAACTAAGATGGGAGCTTATTGGGTTGTTAAGGCAACTATTTTCATATTCTTGAGGGAGTTATGCCATTGTGAAAATAAAAATATGAAAATCTTATCACTCAAGAAGTTTTGCAAATTAAAAATATCTAATTTCCTGTAAGTACCCTTTAAGATCATGAAAATTCTCATAAGTAATCACTTTTCCTTCAATGGTTAAGTATTTAAAGATACTTTATATACATATTTATATGAAATCTATATACGCTCCTTAGGTGCTCCCAACCTTAGGAGCTTCTAGGTGCCTCCGCTCCCCTGCACCCGCTCCCGCCCCCGCTCCCGCTTCGTGCTACTAAGGTTTGTCACCTGCAATCCGGGATTGAAGCATACTTGACATTGAATCACTATAATAAGCAAGAATCACGATACGGGAATTCTTGTTATTGTTCTCTATAATAAGCAAGAATCATTCTCTATAATAAGCAAGAATCACTTATCTTTACCTTTCCCTTTCAAATTTCCGGTAACATCCGAATCATACCTTGTCATGTTTAAGTCATGATTGCTTTAGTTGTTGGATCTGATGCCTTAACCTTTTGTTTCTTGCTCTTTACATCTGCTGTTGAAGTGAAGACTGGATAGGAAAGGTCGATATAGAAAGGGAGATTCCACCAGAAACAAGAAAACAACAAAATAAGTTTGTAAAACTTTGAACCAGCACAACCACCCTGCCCTCACTCTTAGTTAACATAAATTGGATCTGTTGTTGGGATTACAGTTGTTATGGTCATCATTATTGTTTTTCTCGATTTGGGAATAAGCAGCCTGGTTCTTAGAAAGGAAGAGGCAAATATCAAGCGAAATACTGAGCTTGAACGAGAACATTTTTTATGGGATAAGTCTTCTGGACTGGGACATTTTCTTGCATTGTACTATGTTCTTTGTTGAACCTCTTCTGCATGGACTTGGGTCTGAGGGTCGGGAGTGGTACGTGTCTAAGTGTTGGAGTTATCTAATTTTCATCTCAAGGGCACTGGGATAGCCAAAATATTCAAATTTCTTAGTGTGTTTCATTTATTTTTTTGAACGGCATAGTGTGTTTCATTTTATTTCCTTTGGTAAATAGCGTTTACAAATTGTCTGAGTGTTGACTGCCCGACATAGGCTATTTAAGCCATTTAGAAGGATCCATGTGACATAGTGCTGAACTAGTGCATTTTATTCGCTACTTCTTGTTCCAGAAGAGTTCCAACTGCCGTGACTGTGAGCATATATCTTGTGATAGTTTTGACTGTCCTTATTTGTTATGATGATGCTGCTATGATGATGATGCTACAGAGTCCTGATGCCAGACGGTTCTTGCAGATGCCATTACAAATGAAACCAGCTGAATCCTGAGATGAAGAACATTTAAACTTAGTGTGAGCTCATGGAATACATCGTCACGGTCCGGACAGATTGATCTCTGTTTGGTTGCAGTTTGTTAAATTGTGTGTTTCCTTGGTCATGGCAGTCTTGTTCTTCAGTGTTTGTAAATGGCCCTTCTGCAGCTGGTAGAACCGGCCATTCAAAATGCTACAACAGATATATAATGACTGAGTCAACTTAGTTCCAAAAAAATTTGATGGTTCAACTGTCGTAGGAATTCATTCAGGTTGGTGTTATCTGTAAACCTCATCTCTTGCTGCCCTTTTCGCCTGAGTTATTATGTATAAAGCATGATGCTCTGAACAGAAATTTTAATCTTCACCTTATTCTCCTTCACTCCACATCTACTTAACAGATGTACCCACTGTTGGAATATTTGAGTAGTTATGAGTCTTGTCCCACATTGGTTAAACAAGTCTTGTATCAAGTTATCTCGTAATAT
>JAOTQK010000024.1:9293470-9308666 GCA_025642025.1 Rhododendron ferrugineum | reverse complement strand
CTCCTTATATACCCATATATCTTTTCATTACACCTACACTCCCTCAACTCTCTATTCTTTCACTTCAAGCCCCAATCGAATTAATTACCAATTATGCCATATTCTTTCAATTAGTCATTTAATAGTATTTCAAGAATTAAAATTATTTGGGTCTCTACAGTTTTAGCTGGGTTTGGCAAGCCTATTTCCTCCTGTATTGTTCAGTCCCCCTTCTTCGCGAATACACCTCAATCCGGTGTATGAGGTGCTAAATTATTGCCACCCCTTCTCCATAATTTATCCGGCCTAATACACCTGCTTTTTGACCAAAACACCCCTCCTCATCCCCCTCCCCAACAGCTCTCTTGCTCTGTTAACAGAGAAGAAGAAGAAGACGGATCAAAAAAAAAAGAGAGAAAAAGAAGAAGAAGAGATCACCACCTCACCTACACAAAAACACACACACAAATCACCAGAACCACCACAAACTCCCAATTTCGAATTTGAAACCCTAAATTTCAGAGAGATGAACAGTGAAAAGAAATAAGAAGATGAAGATGAACATCAACAACAAATCGGAGAGAGAGAGAGAGAGAGATGTTCATCATGATCGGAGAGCAACAACAACAACTTCTTCTTCTTTCTTCTTCTTCTCTCTTCTCTCTTCTGCCGTTCTTTCTTTCTTTCTTTCTTTCTCTCTCTCTCTCTGGCGATAAAAACAAAGAAGAGAAGATTAAGGAAAGAAGAAAAATGATTTGGTGCATTTCAACTTAACATTTGTACATTTTCATTCATATTAAACAAACCACAAATTAAATTAAATATAATTGAAATTGATTTTTTATTATTTATAAATATTAAATTAATTATTTTTATTTGTAAACTAAATTATTATTCCTTAAATTGTGAAAAGTAATTAATTTTATTGAATTTTGTTATTATATAATGAATAATCTAATTTCATACTGCATAAGGGCAAATGAGTCATTTGACAACTTTTTACATTATACACTTTTTTTTATACCACAAATTTATCCTTCATCCAAATCAAATATTATTTAATTCTCCTCCATAAATGTCACATCAACGTAGGCTATCTCTTTTTAACTAATATTCCTTACTATTTTATCCCCCTTCATAAATAATACCTCAAAAATTTATATGGCGTCCAATCGGGCCCTTAATATTATCCGTTGATGTATAATTGTATACAATCTTAAAAAAACCCTAAAAAATGTGGGGGCCATTCCGTGGTGGGGCCTAGTACGACCCCCTCCCTCTCCCCATCGTGGTTCCATTGAGGCATTTTTTCCTCTTCGTTTTACGGTCATTGCCGCTGCGCTTTTGCACAGAGAGAGAGAGAGAGAGAGAGAGAGAGATGTCTCGGCAAGCCAGGAGACTCGTCGCCAACTTGTCTGCACTTTCGCCCCCTTGTTCGTCTTCCCATGCTGCCGTAAACCAGTCCCGCCATTTCGCGGCGGCGGCGGCGCCTCCTCCGGCCGTGTTCGTGGACAAGAACACTAGGGTTTTATGCCAAGGTATTACCGGCAAGAACGGCACCTTCCACACCGAGCAAGCCATCGAATACGGCACTAAGATGGTAATCTTTCGATATTAGAAATTTTCAGTTGGGTCACGATTGTTTGACTATCCGTGGAAGGATCACAGTTATTTTTCTAATTTGATTTGATTTGATTTTCTACTTGCGGCTTGATGGATCTGCTGATCTGCAATTACGTTTGTACTAATTGGTATGCTTATGTGAAACTAGTGTGGCTTAACTTCGTACAGCCAGTAGTCTGGTGCGTATTGTCGGATTTGGAACTTGATTTCAGATCCCCGAACTAAGTTGAATTACGTACATTTTGAATTTGGGGATTTTAATGGAAAAACGATTAGTTTTTTTGGGTCTGGCATTATAATGCATAGTTTTGATGAAATCTGAAACTTGCCTTTTGAATCTTGCCAAGCCCCAGTGTTCTAACACACGCAAATAAGTGCTGATACACCTCTATCCAACATAATGCAGGCATGCATTACAAATAGTCAAATATACTACCACATTTGCACGAAACCTCCATATCTTAGGTGACTATAGTCTATACCCCACTGTTGCAAACTTGCTGCACCTTACCCGTTATGACTTTCAATTTTTTTGATTACACCCAATGTTCTAAAAGTCGCTAAGCTTTAGTCGGGCGAAAATGGGGCACATAGAGCGCAGGCGCCGACTAGTTGGCCTAGGCGACCGACTATTAGAACACTTATTACACCAGCCTCAAGCATGAATGATTAGTCTTGCCACATTAAACATGTGCTTCTTAATCACTTGACGGGGTCAAGGATCTGCATACGCCGTACTGTCCACCACTTTGCTGACCTTCCCCCCCATGCACTGGCTGGCACCACCACGTGTCTGGCAGCTCATCCACTTGCATGACCTTTTCCCATGCGCTGATCAGCGTATCAGGACTTAATAATATCACTGCTTCGTTACTCTGTGTAGCGATATCGTGATGCTGTTGGTTGCCCGTCATCATTACCACACTGTTGGTGCCATTGCTTTCTTGGCAATTTAGGAGTACCATTTGTATGCTATTGGTACTTTCAGAAACTTGATTTCTTCTATTCCTATGACCAGCTCTGCCGTATGACTTGTTCCGCAGAAATTATTTTTCACTGGATCATTTTACTACTGTCAGTTAAGCCAAAGGACTATTTTGCCTCCGATGGTTCCACCTCATTTTGCCATTGCTTTTATGATGAAGTGATAGGAAACATGTATGTTATTAACTTCCTGCAATAGGTGAAAGTGCAGTCCTTGCTTCATTTCCTGCAACATAAATGATAATATGGATAAGGACCACATTATTGTTGAAGTTGGATGCATCCCCCGCTCCACTTTCCTCCTCCAAATCTTTTCAGGTGGTCGAAAGATCGCGACTATCTTCCTCTTGGACGGGCTTCCCCTAGAAAGCACAAGATACCACTGTTTCCTTGTTATTTGAGATAATTCTCCACTCATGCCCTTACCTGAAGAGACGAGTTCCGCTCCGCTTTTGGAGCAGCTGATTGAGAGTGCACTTAAGAAGCACTTGTGACTTGCTGCAATGTGGTGGTTGGGCTTCTGTACTCAATAATTAATTTGAAGGTGTGGAACTTTGAGTATGCTTGTAAAGTCAAAATGGAACAGTGAAAGCAAACGAAGCCTGACAACTAGTAATTGCCTAAGCCAATAAAAAAAAAAAAGAGCCTGCCTGACAATTAGTGATGACTGATGATGTAATTGGCTAATGCTTCTTGCCAATAATTATTGGCAAAAAGCATCGTTGAATTAGCCCAAAAGTAAATGGTTACCGTCCAAGGCATCCATGTTGCAAAATCAGCAACCACCATCAATACCTCGTGTGATCATCACTTCCACCTTCAGAATTGCCTCCAAGGCTGGTACTCTATGAAGCACAGATACTCTATTTTGGCCTCCGTATCACGTATTGGACACGTATCTGATACGGATATGCTTGGATACGTTCCGGATACGTGTCTGATACGTTTTTTAGAGTATCCGGTGTTCAGAATTATTTTTTGGTATCCCGATATGTTTTGGATATGCTCAGATACGTTTTGGATATGCGCGGGGGTAAATATGTTATTACTTAAAATATGTGTTATGAGTGTAATTATGAATTTATGATTATATAGACCATTTTTTCCCCACAATTAGAAGAAGACGATCAGAAGAAGACGATCGACTGAAAGTCTCTCTCATCACTCTCCTCTCTCTCTCGTCTCTCTCCCTCTCGCTCCCTCTCTCGTCTCTTTACAGGTATATATATATGTATATATGTATATATATATATGCATAGGTAACTGTATGTAAATGTATGTATACAGGTACATATATATATATATATACGTATAAGGTCAATATCTCTCTCGTCTCTCTCTTTGTCGTCTCTCTCCCTCTCTCATTTGATTTTAGATTGTTTTTTAATAGTACTCGACTGTCATCTCTCTCGTTTGAGTTTAGTTTTTTTTTATTCAATAATGGAATTTTATTTTTTTATTTTTATATTCAACGTATCCCCAACGTATCGTATCCTACTTTTTGAAAAAATCACGTATCTGCGTATCCGTATCGTATCTTGTATCGGTATCCGTGCTTGTTAACTGGTACTGATGATTCAACATTCATGAAGAACTTATGTTTATTATGAAAGAACAATGATTTGGTGTAGGATACATGCCTAACACCGATGTTCTAAAAGTCGCTAGGCGCTAGTCGGGCGGTCGGCCACCTTCGAGCTTCGAGGCCTAGTAATCAGCGATTAATCGACGCATAGCAATTAGTAATCGGTGATTAATTGGCGCATAACAATTAGTCGGATCTAGTCGGATAGGCCCCGCCAGCGATTAATTGCTGATTAATTTCGATTTTTAAAACACTGCCTAACACACAGGATGTCTGGCTAAAACCCTTAAAGGGTGTTCAGGTCAGAAATAAGAAAGACCTCCACATATATCACAACTTTCACAAGTCCTAAATGCTTTTCACATTGACACTTTTCTGATAAATGTCATGCACATGTTGGGCACTGTATGCCATACTGATGCATTATTTGGTTAATCAGCCATTCTGGTAAATACTGTGTAATCGAGTTTAGATATGGGGTTTTCATAGTCTCTCACTTGCACCAGGGATGGATGTTGGAGTCCATGCAAATAATTATTTTTCCCTCCATTTTTTGAAAATGACAGTCATCTTAGGCTTAGATTTGAGGATTCAATAGTCACTCTCTTGCTTTAGGAATGCGTACTTGTAAATTGATATTTACCCTTCATATTGTGAATCTGTGATGACTATAGCCATATTTGGGTTGGGCTGGAATACTATTGGGATTGAGTCACAGAGTTGTACACTCATTTGATTGGGCTCAACTGGAGTTGTAGGTTTACTATCATTTGCAAGTACAGCTTTAGTAGTTTATCTGTACTTTTTTAGCAGTCAAGGTTTTTTATAATTACTACTACGCGTTGTAGATAATTAAGTTTGGAGTTTCTCTTGCTTACAACCATGTTTATTTTGGGTTGACGGTTTTCATTAACTATTCTGTTGGCTTCAAGTTGATTATATTTTGGGTGTATTCTCGAACACGTGTTGTAATCATCTAGTTGCTATAGTCTCCAGACTCTCCACTCTCACCCCCATTGCTAGCACCATTTCCAACCAGCACTAATGTCTTCAAAATCACTTCCTCTCAGTGTGGCTGCATCAATTCCACTGATTATACATCCTCGTCTGTAAGGTTTTAAAACTTATTTTTGTATAAGAGTTCTACAGAAATGTTAGCAATTAGGTTGTTTGTTCTGCAGATTTCAATGATCACAGTTTCTTTGATTTTTCCAATCCAAGAAATAAAAGACATGCCTTCTCTCTGAGTATGAAAAGTTAAGAGTTACTAGCTGTATTTAAATTGATTGGTCAGTGTGTCACTGGTAAGCTGTATTCGGGTTAAATGTGAATGCCATCTCCTAAGGGGTCCTCATGCCATCTCTCCTGTTGAGGCATCTGACTCTAGTACTGACTGAATCACTTGAATCAGTTGAAGGAGGTTTGTACAGGAATTCAGGAACTATATTTTTTTGCTATAACTATGTGTAGACTGTAGAAGGTAGCAGAATTGCATACTCTGAAGTAGCAAAATGCATCCTATAACAAAGAAATAAGGACTAATTTTCCATCTTGGTTCCCCTTTTGGTGGGCTTAACAGGTTGGTGGTGTTACCCCAAAGAAGGGTGGAACAGAACATTTGGGACTTCCTGTATTCAACTCTGTGGCTGAGGCAAAGGCTGAAACAAAGGCTAATGCATCTGTGATTTATGTCCCTCCACCTTTTGCTGCTGCAGCTATTATGGAGGCAATGGAGGCCGAATTAGATTTGGTTGTATGCATCACAGAAGGAATTCCTCAGCATGACATGGTAACCTATGTTTTCTTCTAATTATATTCTACCCTGGGATAGCATTTGTTGTAGGGAACTGGTTCTAGCGTGAAATTTGATTAGCTCATGTACTGGATGATGGTGGAAAAGTACTTGTTTTTAGGTCAAAATGAATACAAAAAAACTTAGTAGCACAAAGCGGGAGCGGGGTAGCGGAGGCACCTAGAAGCTCCTTAGGTTGGGAGCGCCTAAGGAGCCTATATTGTGTATAAATACATATGTAAAATATCTTTAATTACTTAACCATTGAAGGAAAAGTGATACTTATTGAGAATTTTTGCTATCTTAAAGGGTAATTATTGGAAGTTAGATATTTTCAATTTGTGAAACTTCTTGGCTGGAAGGATTTTCATCTTCTTATTTCTACAATGGCTCCTCATAACTCCCTTAAAAGGTAGAGAATAGCTTCCTTAACTTCTTAATAAGCTCCCATCTTAGTTAGGAGTGAGCTCCCGTCAAGCTCCCATCTTAGGAGCGCCGATTCGAGCTCCCGTCTTGGGAGCACACTCATTTTAGAAGGATCTTGCTACTAAAAAACATCTAGTTCTAGTTTTTATTTGTTTGGAATTTTTTGTGGACCTGTGGTAAACAACAGTGCAAACAATGTGATTGCTAAATTATCACTCTTTTGTGTGGGTTTTTTTTTTTTTTGTAATTGTCATTTTAGAAAGCATAACACGATAGTAGTATTGGCTTGTGGCTGCTATAAGTTATCTGTGATGTAAATGCTATTGTTTCTGTTTGTTATTTTTGTTATGTAGGTGTAGTATATTTATATATAGACTATATATAGGCCTGGCAAACTTTTCAGTATATCCAAGATCCATACTTATAAAAAAAAAAGAAAGAATATCCAAGACCCATATGTATTTAAGTTAGTCTTATTAGAGTCATTGTGGATCCCTTCGTCAGAAGAACTAAAAATGCTTGAGGTGGGAAGCATGGTGACCGAACTCATTTGAAGCAAATGGCGATGTTAGTTGAAATACAAAGAGGTTATTAGATGTTAGAAAGTCCTTAAAATTGGTCATAAACCAGTAATATTTGTTGAAAAGAGTCAAAAGTCCATGGCTTACAAGTCCAACGTTGCAAGTAACTAGGGGAATGTTTATGTAATTTCCCAACTACTCTCTGACTATAAATCTGAGATATCAGTTTTTTGCTTGTATCATGCGTGCAACAATACGAATATTTATTGGGGGTTTGGATTTGCTAGTCAAGGTTACCTTTCCTTTCCGGAATGGTTGCACTTGGGTTTTCAAGTCTAGTGGGATCAGAAAGCCTTTAGATTACTTCTCTTCATCTCTTCCGAAGTTTGTATATTTCTATAAATCCAATGGTTGCTTTTTATTTTCTCTTGCATGTTAGCTTTTTTAAGGGTACTTTCCAATTCATAGGAGTGAGAGGTTCCATCCCAGTTTGGTAACTTGGGTTCGTGATTCTTCCCCATGTTTCACAAGTTTCTTTTGAGTTGAGTCGTGGTTGGAACTGTGGAATCGTTATCCACAGACGGCATTCTTGCAACTAAGGTTCCAGTACCTTAAAGAAACTTTTGGTCCTTCTCTTTTTGTTAACCGGTAACTTTTCGTACTTGAATTAATTGAGTTGAAGACTTGAAGGTATCAAATCAAGGGGGAATGTCATGATGGGAGTTATGGGACTAAAGATGAAGGAAGAACGCGGTTAGGGATTCGGGTGGTCACTTGTGTAGGGAACTATCGGAAGAAACCTTGTATATGGACGACCATCAAAAGGAACCTCCGAAACTGATATTGGGACGAGGTGAGTTGCATAGATAATATTGATTTAGTAGGCTGGATGTTAAGAAGCACAAAGTTTTGTTGCTTAAAGTGAAGAGCATGACAGCTTTCATGATTTATGATGATCAAGGGGCAGCAGATGATGTTAGTATCAATTTGAACACTGGGGTACTTAATTGCCATAATATGCATGGCATAATGAGATCCATTGCTCATTTGACTTGAAAACTTAGCAGGATAAGATAACTTAGTGATGGAAATCTTTTGAAGTGGCGTGTACCAGAGTATCTTGTTATATTTCTGTTATTTGAGATATATTTTCCTAGAGGCATACAGTCGAAAAGAAAATCCTCGATGAGTTGGGCAGCAATAGTCGTAAACAACATATTAGCCCAAATTACCCTAATTGTGTGTAAACAATTAGGTGAATTTGGGCTAATATATTGTTTATTTTGGTTAATATGAGGTAATAAGGGTGTTACAAAGGTGAGAGTTATAGATGGGGGAAAGAAACAGAATTTAATGAGAGGAAATATGTTATTTTACATTTTCTTAGGTACAAATGCATGTGTGGTCAATTTCAAAATTAGGTCGAAATCAAGTAACCAGCTAATATGAGGCTTGTAAGGAGTTGGGTGTGTTACGATGGAGGGAGAGGGAAAATATGTCATTCTACATTTGCAAATTTATAGAGTTAGCCTTTTGCTCTATCCAAAGCCACATGGCGGTACGGAATGAAATAATCAAACCCTAACTTTTCCATTCACAAACTCAACCTTGCCCAAAACTTGAACTACTTTGAGGTTGGGACCGAGAAATTCCTTATAGGTGTGTAAAGCCCCTTTCCTTCTACGATCTGCTTTCGTGATCTGCCTGTCTGGGCATAGGAATATAAATAAGTTCCGATACAGCGCAGCCCAATAATCGGATTGTGTAGCTTTCACGGCTTTCCACTGGGCACGAGTAAGAACCTGCCCTCACTTCAATTAAGGGGGCTCCCTTTATTGCATTTGTATGAACTCCAGTGCTTTCATATTTGTATGCGTTAGTATCCTTTCGAGAATCATAAGTTGCTATTTCATATTGTCGGAGTGAAGCGATCTAGGCCCAAACCACAGGCTGATAAAGTGGAATTTTGCACCAAGTGGCAGATGAGTCATATGTTCTGTTTGCTTGTTTTTTGTTCAGGCTATTATTTTGCTTTCAACTATATATTCATCGCGTTACATTTTATTTTTTATTATTTTTAATTGTTGTAAATTAGCTTGATTACCAAATTGGGAATTATTGTATTCCATAGCAAAAGAGTGTTGACGTTCACAGTTACCTGGTTAAGTCTATGTTGTGCCATAAATTGAGGTGTTGCCTTAATCTATTGAGTATTCAAGAACACTGTCACTCATAACTCATAAGGTGGAATGGGGGTATATTAGCAGCTTTCTCTCTCTTAAGAGTAATCACAGCTTAGGCAGAACAGTAATATGGCGGGAGAAGAATATGAGATGTTTTGAAGGGGTGGAAAATCCTTTGTTTAGAATCAAAAGTGTTTTGGTTAGTAGCTTGTATAGTTGGGACAAGGGGGAATGTAATCCTTCTCTTGAGCAATTCATAGATAGATTGGTTTGATCTTTTCCATTCTCATGGTTGGATATAGGGCCCTTTTGTCTGTGGCCTTTTTTTTTTTTTTTTTTTGTATATGGGCGGCATTCCCTTAATGCCTTTTTTCTAATATAGCTATTTACTTATCAACTAGATATATATTCTGGTAGATTTCGATGATATTTTGTAAGAGCCAATAACTCTTATTGTTGTTTGACCTTCAAGGGTTATGCTACATTGCCAATACCTCTTGCTCTTGTTATTGCATTCTACATTGGTGTTGATAGTTGCAAACTACAGGTTCGGGTGAAGACTGCTCTTAACAAGCAATCAAAAACTAGGCTTATTGGTCCAAACTGCCCTGGTATTATAAAGCCCGGAGAATGCAAAATTGGAATTATGCCTGGATACATTCACAAACCGGGGCGTATCGGAATTGTCTCTCGATCTGGAACATTGACTTATGAAGCGGTGGGTTCTAATTTGCTGAGATACTTCTTCTGTCTGCTTGTTGAACTGTGATCGTCTTCTAAGCATCTTATTTGTGATGCCCATGTTTTCACCTGAAAGATATATTGATATCAGTTGGGTGGCCATGTGAATCCTTTTTGGCCATTTTGCCATGTCAAGAACACTACTTGTGTTATGTTTGATAACTTCCTATACGTTTCACCATAATGTCATCATGCCGGTTAGGTGCTAATCGAGCCAAACAAGCCAAGCACAACATTATTCAAGCTTGGTTCAACTCCTTGTTACATGTCTCAAACTTTGCTTGAGCTTGAGAAGTTTTTGAGACTAATTGTTCAAGCTTGGCTCGAGCTTGAAATTTTGTCTGTCATAAACTTGGCTTGGCTTGTGAAATATGCAAGCCAATCTTGAGCGAGCTTAAGCTTGTGAAGTTTCGAGCTTTCAAGCGTAAGCTTAAGCTCATTAATTTCTAAAATGAAATGGACTAATTTAAAACCATAAAGAAGAACCAGCATCATTGATCTAGGCCAAAAAAACTTGTAACCATAAAATTCAGTTACAAGCTACCATTCATCAAATTAATTAAATACCCTCAAAGTCAAACTTTGTCTTAAAATCATCTTAAGAAAAATAATGAAAACAAACTCTTAATTGCCTCTTAACTACCTCTTAAGAATATGACTAAGTTCTATGATTCATAATCAAAAAATAAATAATGATAAGGCTTCTTCAATGATTCCTATTTGGATGCAATAGTATTGTAAAACTGGTGAAAAATGAAAGGCAAATTCATATCTCATATTTTGGGATGTTTATTAATCTCTCCCTATATTTGTAGTATTTACGGAATGACCCCTTTATTCATGAGCCTATCAAACTAAACACTTATATGCTCATGCTTGGCTTGAATTAATAAACAAAACGAAAAAACATGATTGAGCTTGGCTTATATTTTTAATAAACAAGTTCGAACAAGCCAAAAGTCGAGCCAAGCTCGAGCTGTTTGGTTCGTTTAGCAGCCCTCCTTCTCCTCGCCCTGACATTTTTATTAATGCGAGTCCTATCACTCTTCCTCCTGTTCCTGTCAGTCTTCCACTTGCCACATCTCCTTCTAGTCTTTGTCATATGTATCAAAGTCGCTTTTGTCTAATCTCAACTTATCTCCTATTACTGCTATACCTAGCATGTCTGAATGTTATATTTTCTAATTCTATACCTCCCAGTCTTACCCAATATCCATCTTAGTATCCTTATCTCAGCTACATATTTTATTTATCAGTTGTTTCTATTTGTCCAACATTCTCTCTTTGTAACATCGTCGGTCCTTTAGTGGTTCTTACCATTTTATTTCAATTGTGTCGGTATCTGTAGGTAACATAGTTTGCCAGAAGCCCCCTCCAATTGAGGCAACTCATTTTGTTTCCATAGATCACATTGTCCCAAATCTCTATCCTTTTTAGTACCAAAAAGGAATTGTTATCCCCTCTTGGCTGATCTAACTGAAAGCAATAAATAGAAGGCTTTCTGAAATCAAAGGAAGCCAAAGTTTGGCTGCAGGTTTTGAGGGAATCTGTGAAGAAAAGTGGTGAATTAGATGGTATCTTGATTATGCTTATACGTCCAACATAACCTTTGACGTACCTCATGCAGGTTTTCCAAACAACTGCTGTTGGCCTGGGCCAGTCGACATGTGTTGGAATTGGTGGGGATCCTTTCAATGGAACAAATTTTGTTGATTGCTTAGAGAAGTTTCTTGTGGATCCTCAGACAGAAGGTACCCTATAAAATGAAATTGATCTTCTTTTGTTGATGTCTGAGATCTTTCTTTGAAATGTGTCCTTAATGAATAAGCGAAAACCTGTGTTCTCTGACTAAAACAGGACGTTTACTACTGAGTATTGGACTTTAGAGATGTTAGACACGGTTAAATGCTTATGCATTGCACATATTTTACTTGTGGCATGGGGTCAGGCGATAACAAAAAGTACACCTCCATTTGATTTAGCAGTTTATCTATCTTGGAAGCAATTACATAAGTGAGCAGTTTGTTTTAAAGGACTTTGTTACAAGAACAATCACCGGTATGTGGGAGTCTTCTTTTATGTCGGTAACTTGGTTGTAAAACCCTTGAAAGCAGACAAATAATGAATGTAAAGAAAAGAAGGAATGCAATGATAGAGAAGAATATGATGAATTTGCTCCTATTAGGTCCGTCCAATTTTGTGCTTTAGGAATTAGTGTTGTATTTTCTTGTTTTCCTTGAAACAAATACTGTCTTAAAAGGTAACCAACATATTTTACGTGTCCCCAATGTCTTGTCCTACGTCAAATTGCCACATCGCCGTGTCAATGTCATGTCCATCTCGTTGCATTGCTTTGCTGTAGCCATGCTACCTAGGTGATCACATGGTCTTGCCGATCAAAGTGCTTGCCTCCATATAAAGAGGGATGTGAGTCTTCAGACTTTTAAGTCTCAACACTTGCCATAAGTTTTAAGAATCTATTACCTTTTCATCTGTGTAAATTGACTAAAGATTCAAAATTCAACACATTATAAACCTTCCAAAATCTGTATAATTCTTCATATACATACCCAAGTAACTCGACACAAGTTCCAAATGTAACAATTAAATAATCTTGTTTGCTATCAAACCATAACTATACTCTACACCGAACCATGGTAGCGTATGAAGTCCCCAGACTTATTATCTTCAATTTACATAAAATAATATTCTAAACAAAGTCTTCTTTTCTTGGATCAGCAGCAGACTCAACAAGGTATGATAACGAAAAGAAATTCACAAGCTTCAAAGGACAATTAGTTAACAACCCAAGTTATATTAGTTACCAAACTACTTCAAAGGGGCCAGATAACTGGAGCCACCACACATTGTACTCTCTCATTAGTACCTCGAAAGATTCCTCTCACAAGTGAAACTACAAGGCTAAAGCTAAATTCTGATATGGAACATTGTAAAGACAAGAGAGAAGTGTTTTTCTTTTTTGGGTCTATTGAAAGTGGGGTTTGTGAGCGCATAAGTTCCTAAACAATACAACTTACGAAAGGAGAGGGGAAGAATGTACACAACAATCTCGAAAGACTTGAAAGGCTTTGAGAGAGTGTTTTCCAACAGAGAAGCAAAAGAAGAGCCAAAGCTGAAAATGATCTACAGTATCAACAATCAGTCACTAATTCAGGCGAGTAAATAATTCAGCTCTTCTGCTGATTTGCCCAAGCAATTCATATTGATTGGGGCTTTAATTGTCTCGAATAGAAATATTCAGAATGTAATGTTGACCTTTTAAAAAGATGAGATGTAAATTCCTTCCATCGTCTTTATAATTGGGTGATAGATGGGTTTGAAATACATGGTGAGGCGATCTGATCAAAGTGGCATTACACTACCCCAGTTTATTTTGAGTGAAGAGTTACTGAGCATGAAAAATCATTTCGAACACTACATTTGTTCTTAATATCTAGTTAATCATGCCAATTGCATTTCAGGTATCATTCTTATTGGTGAGATAGGTGGTACAGCTGAAGAGGATGCAGCTGCACTTATAAAGGTAAGTAATGGTCATATTTATTTGATTTGCTCAAACGGCAGAATGGATTCTAAATGGCAATCTAGTGCCATATAGTCATCTGTGTTATGTCGCGGATCAAACTTACAAGCTCGTTCAAGTGTTATGAACGATAAAAACATCCGAGAAGGTGCCATTCATATGATTTTGTTTCTTTCTGTCTGTGTGGAAGAGTCTATGTAGTGTAGGTTCTCTTGAAATTGCTCAAGATTTCAAACGTCCAATTTACTTGAACTCTGATATGTGATGCTTTCTGAGGTTCTTGGTTTATATAATTTACGATATGACCATACGACTGTGTACAACTTGAAACAGGAAAGCGGTACTCAAAAGCCTGTCGTAGCTTTTATTGCTGGACTCACTGCTCCACCTGGCCGGCGAATGGGTCACGCTGGAGGTATACTATTCAATTATTCTTTAAATCTATAGTCTCACACTGGTTATATTTTCATTGACAAGCCAAAGGGGGGGAAAAAAAAGAGGGAAAAAGGTTTGCTATACATGCATGTGGGCAAGTTCTATGTCATGTTTAGTACCATCTATAATGGAGACAGAGAGTCATTCACTGTGATGTAAATGTCAGCAAGGTTGTCGAATTGTGAGTTGAATCGAGAATCGAAATGGTCCTTTTTCGAATCGTGAATCGCTCCGATTTGGTTATGATTTCTATAATGCATGAAAACATATTACTATTGATTAGGGTAACACAAGTTTATACTAAAATGAAAGTTTTAGACTTAAATCAATAAAAAGCTTCTTCTAAATGATGATGATTTGATAATAAGGTGGAGTAATAGGTGACCTGCTTGGCTGCTTCTATTGCATCTTCCCAGATGAATAGTTTCGAATTGTAAGTGAATCGGTGAATCGTTTGATTCTCTTAAAACTTCCCGAATTCTTTTTGACTATTGTTTTCCTTTTTTATTGTTCGAAAATGGTTCATACTATTTTTTAAGGTCTCTAGTATTGTTATATATCGTCTTTTGTCTATGTTTCTCCTTATGTAGTATTACAGGTAATAAGAAAGGGAGTTTTATTATGAGAGTGGATCGAAAATGATAACAATAAATGGAATACAACCAGCCTATAGACCTTCTAAGGGTTTGTTGTATTTTTTACTCTTTTTCACAAAAATAAGTAGGATTACCGAATTGTATCGAATCTGATGATACGAATCGTGAGATTCACGATTCGTACAACTATGAATGGTGGTCATAGATATCTTGTCTTCCTAACCTTCATTGCTTACATTCTTCTGAATTATTCTTCCTTGTTGGCCCTTCGTTGTTGCATAAGTTGGTTTGCAACGTTAACTACTTCAAGTGACATTTTTTAAGTACTTGCATTCGGGGATTCTTCTGAATAGGTTAGAATGACATTTTTTAAGTTGATTGAAATGTCGTAGGTTAGAAAGACAATTTCTGAATAAGCTCATGACTAATGCAGCTCCAGCCCAACGTGGCCCAAACTTGGGCCTGTGTTACATGCTTCATGGTCCATTAATTATTATACCTCGTTGGGCTCACATTTGTTTTCAATCATATACCCTTGCTTGGATTGGACCCTCTAATTGCCGATGTAAGCTTTGTAGCACCGACACTCCAAAAGGGCGCCGTGTCCACGTATTGGACACGGGGACATGCCCAAATTCGTATTGGACACGCCACGTGGCGTGTCCAATAATTTTTATTATTTTTTGATAGGGGACACGTGGGGGACACGTCGGGGACACGGCTGGGGGTCAAAATGTAATATATATTTTTAATTTTGAGGGGTTAATATGAAATTATTCAAAAATAT
>JAOTQK010000024.1:9282461-9293370 GCA_025642025.1 Rhododendron ferrugineum | reverse complement strand
CGTGTCCCCCGCCGTGTCCGTGTCCCCATTTTTTAAAAATTGCCGTGTCCCGTGTCCGTATCCGTGTCCGTGTCCGTGCTACATAGGATGTAAGTGGTGCAATCGGAAGACTTGGTTGGCTCCTTCAGTAAGTTTGCATGTTGTTTATCGGTGGTGGTTATAGAGATGGCTATGTATTGCCCGAAACGTATGTTGGTATGCCTTCTAGAGTTGGTGAGGCATTTTAGGTAGGTCATCTCCCCTTTATGCTAGGGTATTTTTTTCCCAGGAGGGACAAAGAAGAGATTTGAGAAATTAGACAGTGTTAGGAATGGCCTGTTGTATTACATCTTCATAAGGGACCCGAAGAAGAGTTTGTAGACGTGTTTTCATAATTAGTTGTGGAATATTGGTTGACTCATTAGCAATGCTTCGTTGCTATTGCTGTTTCGTATGCAGCTATAGTATCAGGAGGAAAGGGAACAGCACAAGACAAAATCAAGACTCTGAGGGAAGCTGGGGTGACAGTCGTCGAGTCTCCTGCAAAGATTGGATCTACCATGCTTGATGTCTTCAAACAGAGGGGTTTGGCGTGAGTCGATTCCGCAAACGAATGGTTTTCTTGCATCTTTTTGTTTATCAGCCTGGGTCTGATGCCCATTTTTATAGCACATATGATAAGAGAAACATTGAGGCCGACAGCACTGGTTGTGATCTCCACTATATCCTTGGAAAGTTTTAGCGTACACTTGTTTTGGATTCTAAATTCATGTCCCTAAAAAAGAATGGCTTGGCTCCTTTGATGTGGTGCTTTTACGCTACAGGTGAAGTGATACTTATGTTACAAGGGAGTTTTGCCCTTAGTTTTTCGTTCTTATGGTAATTTCATTCTTATGGTGTTACAAGGGAGTTTTGCCCTTAGTTTTTCGTTCTTATGGCAATTTCATTCTTATGGTTATACGCACCACTACCACTGGAGAATGGTGGAGTTCTGAATACTCAACAGTTGGGTTTGTGGATGACCATAAATTTTTGGTTTATGAAAAGAACCTTAAATAAGTTTCTCTCATGCCGAAATGAAATTTTGAACAGTTGCATCAAACACTCATAATTATCCTGCTATGCACACCAGCCGATGGTGCATCGACCATCACATGGGCTCATTATGAGTTTTGTGCGGATGATCCGAGTCATTTTTAATAATTTTAAAATCGAGTGGGTTCACAAAAAATTACTATCTTAATTTAATATTTGTATGTACTCGATGTAATCTTTTAATTTTTTAATCAGATTACGATCCTTCAATAATTTAAAAAAAAATTGAGTGGGCCCATGAAAAGTTATCTAATTCTCGTAATCTAAATGAAAAATGGATAATGGATAGAGTATCTATACATATCAAATTGAGATTCAACTCTTTTTTCAAAAAAAATTATGTTGGTGCGGTACTTGTAGTGAGCCACACTTGAGGGTTGGTTTTATCCATCAGTACCCTCTTGTCTTATCCATCAAAAAGTACCCTCTTGTCTCGGTAATCGTAGTAGTTTTCGGTATTTTCGTCGGAATTCCTCCTTACATCGGCCATTCCTTCCGGCCTAGTTTCGGTTGCAGTGTCAGTCGACAACAACAGCCAAACCATCCCTTATTAATGGTATACACAACGAATGGAGTCTGAAGTAGGCAACACAACAATGGGTTATGGGTAGAACAAAAAAGCCAAAAAAAAATTGCACTCAGTTTTCCAAGTGCTTAGAAAAACCCAGAATACCGTTGCTGTAAAATACACAATCAGAGCAGAGGTTGTTGTTCTGCGGGCAAGTATGGTAAGAGATTCGGGTTTAGGGTCAGATACAGCGGAAAAGGGGGAAGAACCCCCCCTTCCTCCTCCTCTCTTGAAGCGAGACGTCCGTTCAAGGGAATCGATTCTCTCATCTGTTAAGCGAGACGTCCGTGTAAGGGAATCGATTCTCTCCACTTTATGCCAATTTTATAATCACTTCCGTCTTACTTAGTTCTTTACTCCATTTTGAGGTGTCTCAAAATGTTAGTCATCAAACTTTGAAAAGTCGAAGAAACAAGTGTGTATTTTCAAAACTAGCCCTCGTAAATGTTGAAAAATAATAGTAGTAAAAGTGACTTTTTGACAACATGCATAACCTTAAAAAGTTGGAAACCCCCAAACGTGACCAACAAAATGAGACGGAGGGAATTTTGGTGAGAAAAAAATGGACTGAGTTGATTTTTACTTGTCCGTAGATCAGGAGAAGCAGGAGTTAGGAAGAGTGATGTAATGATGGTAGAGAACAACATTAAGGTGATGCGTATACTAAAATTGATTTCAGAGACGGTAGTTCAAAATGATCTAGGTTCGTTGGATACAATAGAATACATACGATGCTCTCGGGTCTTGGCAGGGTCCAATGGAGAAAACGGATTCAGTTAGTCAGCCCTATTTGATTGGGACTTAAGGTTTGGTTTGGTTTATTTTATTATCTTGTGTATATTGTTGATTGGTACTTTTGGCTGAATCAGGAGAATAAAACCTGGTCGTTGATGTGTCATCAGTGCCAGAGGAACGACAAAGGCCGGGTTGTTCAGTGCCAGAAGTGTAGAAGGAAAAGAATCTGTATTCCCTGCTTAACCAAATGGTATAAAGCTTATCCTTTGGCCCCCTCATTTTGTGTAATTGTTTATCAGAAATTTAGTTTGTTTTGCATTATCTTAGATGTGCTGCTTGTATAGTTTCCACTGGTGCTAGACTGCTAGTGATCATTTTGACTAAGAAGTATTGGTGCTTTTTGCGAGGCCAAATGCATATTGTTGATTCAATACTCAGACTTTTTTCCTCGCTGCAGTACTTTGTTCTGCACATGGCTTTGTTCCCGCTTACGGGACATTAGAGGTGGTTCCCACAACCCAATAGACCGGACTCTAGAGTAGTTCCCCTATTATAGGCTTGGTGCTCATGATGCCAGAACTATGGGAAGGGATGTGAAGTCATTTTATACTATAAAACTTTTCCTTCTTGGGATGGGATGTTATGGTGCTGTTGTTATATGTTTAGGGAAGGGCGCCATTAACCTCCATATACTATTTCAAAAGTTGGAAATTATTGTTTGAGTCAGATAGTTTAAATTGGTAATAGTGGAATTGCTTGGAACATATGAACCAAGTTCGATGTGAATCATGGCTTTTAGGGGCGGGGTGGCTCTGGTTGATTGTCAGCATGTGTTAGTTAGAGTTACCATTCTTATGAACTGCACAGTGAATCTTTTAATCTATTGCTTTCCTACTCTTGAGGAAAGGCCTAACGCACCCCTTATTGTGAATTAAAGTTTCGCGCGGTGCGGTAGAGATATTTATCTCCATGGATGATCCCACAACTCGAATGTTTGCATTTTACTCCCTGCATCCCAAATTGTTGGTGCATTATGAGTGTTCCAACTTTTGCAATGGATGTATGTATCTTTAGAAAGTTCGATTGGATTTTCAACAATGCCCCTTATCTTGTACTTTGAAAACTATTTTTAATCATTTCCGAGGGTGGTTTGTGGAAATTTGAACACTTTTGTATTTGATGTTTTAATTAGAACTAATATTTTGGAACACCCAAAATGGTATAGTGGACCAGGAATATGGGATGGAGGGTGGGAGTATTTTCTTCTGCCTTGTTTAGTAAATTAACTGTATTTGGCCTTTCACCATTAGACAAAAAAGGTTATGGATCAGTGCGTGGTATTTCAATGGAAATTATTTGAAGTGTCTACTTTGATACATACTACTATTGAGAACAATTATTAGTCGGGCCTTTTTCGAGCTTGAGCGCATTGAACTGCTTTTGTTTGTTCCGTTCAATATAAAACAGGCCATTAGTTCCTATGATAGCCAGTATTAATTAGTCATCGATGCTGAACACATTTCATACTCTATCTGCCCATTTTGATGTGAGAGCAGGTGCTTTAAGGATGACACCTGGCTGGGATATTTATTTTTGTTTTTGTGTGTGTGTGTGTGGAGAGAGATATCTGGGGGCCAGATTCCTTCCAACGGCTGCAAAATCATCGTAGCTGCTTTACTGTGTGGATGCATGTGCTTCTAGAAGATAACTTTGAGATCATGAAACCCTTGATGTTGAAAAGCCACCTCAGTTTGAATCCTAGACCCTTGGGTTCATGATCAACTATACAATATTGTGTTTTTATGATGTTTTTGTGAAAGTATCTGCTAAACAGTGAAGTCCAAAAGCATGTAGCTGTGGCACAGTCAGTGATGGATTTCCTTTCAAATTTTACGCTGGTGTATTTTTTACTTTCGCTTGTAGATGCTGAACTTTAATTTGTGGTAGTTGAAGAAATGTGAAATAGGATTTAACTATCAGCCAATAAATTAGCTGGAAGGGGTTTCTAGGGTTGACTACATTTATGCACCAGCTTGCGCATAAGATCTGCAGCATCTGCTGCAAGATAGATTTTGGCAGAACTTTGATCAAAATAATGTGGTTAGTATTAACCTATGCTATACTAGCCTGTAAACTGAGCTTTATGTTGTATGCTCAACAGCTTGATAATTAAGGTTTCAGTCTTTCATAGATGTTGTACGAAGAACCTATTCAAAAGGCACCAACTTTACAACACATGCAGCAAATAGTTCAATGTATGGCTTAAAAAATAAAAATTAAGCTTGTTAAAATTGCGAGGCTTAAAGTCATTGTGTATGTTTGCTAGTTTTCAGAACTTACTAAGGCACACATCATTGAAGTGTAAATCCAGCATTATGCAGTGCTTTAGGTCTTAGATTGTGCTCCTTTCTGATGCATTGTTCCCTGCAATAGATCAAATCTTTACATCTCTCTCTATCTCCTCTATTGCCTCCCCCTTAATCTCATATGACGATTTAGTCTTTACATCCAAAGCATGTGACTCCAAAGAAGAGACAGTGACCCTTGCTTCTAGATCAATACTCGTCTTCAGTCTTCCAAAGTGGATTCCTTCTTGCCCTCAGCTCATAAATTGAGTAAAGCTTTAGGAAGCAAAGTGGTGAACTTGAGTGGAAGAACAATCTTGATCAAGGCTCAATCAAAAGTATATTACTGACACACTATGGTTCTATCTTTAGACAATGTGATTGGCCAGAACAACTATCTCAAGCAAGCTTAATAAACTCGTATGCTTTGTTGTCTCCCTTCGGCTGTAACCTGGGAAAGAAAAAAAAAAGAGCTGCCTTTCCCTAGAGCAACTTAAAAGGAACAGGCCCGCCGTATTCTAACAAGCAGGCTTGCTTTTTCCGGAGAGTCAACTTCCCAAAATGTAACGACCTGGATGCCCTGCTAATCTGATTATAGCAAACGGTGAGTTTCATTGGGTTGTATTGATATAGGCGCAGGAGCTGTTAAGCCTCGACGCAGTGGGGAGACAAGTGCCAGTGCTAGTACTCCTTTTGATTTTCGTTGCTGGATTTTAGAGAAGATAAAGAGTATCTTTTCCACTTTGTGGATATGTAACCATATCACTTGCTTGTTGAAGTTTCCTCAAGGTGAAAATCCTTTTGGAAAATAGAGCAACCAAGAACATATTTGAGATATCAAACTGAAACTTGCAAAACTTTATGATCTGATTGTTTTGCTAATTGTAATTGAGAAGATCCTTGACATACTTTTATACAGCTTATGAGTTGTCATATGTGTTCAATGTTCTAAAAGTCGATAGGCCCTAGTTGGGCGGTCGGCCACCTTCGGGCTATTAATCGGATTAATCGGGCAATTAATTGGTACGTATTCATTAGTAATCGGTGATTAATGGTTAGTCGGACAAAATTGGATAGGCCCCGCCAGCGATTAATCGCCAACTAATCGCCGATTAATTCCTTGTTTTAGAACATTGTATGTGTTTATCCGAGCTTGTATATGACGATAGGTGCTATGAAATTTATCACGAAATGGTATATGGTTTAGATGGTTGTGTGCAACTGAAAAGCGAATTTCAGGATATTGGTACTTGAGGAGAAGATTTCTGCTTTGCATTTTTTTTTTGTCTCGGTACATTTGTGCCTAACGTAGTTAGTTGGTTATTACCATCAATTGTTGCAATTTAATGCTGTTCTTTGTTTTCCTTTCTGAATTGTGTTGGACCATACACGGCTTCAAATTACTTCAAAATGTAACTTGCTTTGTAGTCATTGGACAATGTTGTAAAGCTTGATATATATTGTTGGGCCTATTTTATAATAGTTTAAGCTTTTGGGACTACTGGTAACTTAACATCGTATCGGAGCTAGGTACAAGGGATGTGTAGGGTGCGTGCCTATGACATGCACACATCAAGTGTTGCTGATGAGCACGCTGCATGTGAGAGAGGGTGCAATGCGAAGTCCCACATCCCATGGGTACCAAAGCAATATAAAGTATATAGGCGTGAGGGCACTCTCACTTCAACAACTAGCTTTTGGGGTTGAGTTCTATCTAGGATCGTTCGATATATGTACTTGTAGAGCAAAAACCCTTGAGTCATAACCATTTTCTAACGCTCGTAATAATATTTGATGCTTTTTTGATTGATTTTGATCTGAGTTACTGGAAACTAGTAATACCACAAATAATACACTAGTGATTTACTTTTGGAATGCTTATTTTGAAATGCTGAATGACTCTGTTGCAAAAGTTCTTAAAACTGCAATGGAAGAAACTAAAAACTATAGAGATAGTGGAGTTTTGGAAGGACAAAATGTGAAATGTCCTACTTTATATTATGTCCGTAGAAATGTGTTTTACATAGTAATTCGAAGAATAAATCTTATATTGCATGTTCCTCGGAAGAAGCATATTCTTCATTGTAGAAAGGAAAAAAGCCCATCATAATCCTGAATGTACCATAATTGAGTCCACGTGGCATGCCACATTCCCGTTCCTCGTAAAGGAACACTTCACATTCCAGGTAACAGAGGTTTTGGTTCATCATGGTTGTAGGTATCCTGGCATGACAGAGGAGGCAATTGCTGAAGCGTGCCCAGTTTGTCGGGGAAATTGCAATTGCAAATCATGCTTGCGTGCAGAGGGATGCGCTATCGTCAGTTTCTAATACTCAATGCATTTCAGACTTTATTGGTCTCTATTCCAGATATCTTTGTCTCACAAAGTATCATATTCTCTCCCTGTCCCGTTGTAGAAACGGAAGTTTTTTGAAAAGGAGCTCAGTGATGATGAAAAGATTCGTCACTCCGTGTATCTGCTACATTTGCTAATTCCATTTATCAGACAATTCAATCAAGAGCAATTGCTGGAGAAGGAAATAGAGGCTAAAAGTCGAGGTATTCCTTCGATTTGATATTACATGAATCTAGAAATGATAATATTGAAGACGTAAAGATATTAGGGCACTGCACTGGATAACAAAATAAGAGTAGAATAATTGAACCATGGTTTGGGTTTTCAAGGGTTACCAATAGATAGAAGTTTTGTGTTGATGCAGCAACAAAGAATATTTTTTAGTATGTGGGATCTGCCAAGCTAAGATTGGTATTATTATTTATTAGTGCCTTCTTCCCTATCTATTTCTATTTAGTGGTTTAGTGCAGTTGTTGGTAATTGGTATCTTGATCCTTTGCTCCTTCAACTTTTGTCTTCTTGTTAATTCCACTGATCCTATATGTAACACTCCGTATTAGGTGATTTGCACAGGATGGTTCTATGATGCACAAGGTGCAAAAAAGCATAAACACACCCTGAATGTTTTATATTTTGCTAACTTGGTGTTGATTTGACCAGGATTATCATTTGCTGCACTGAAGCTACAAAATGCAAATTGCTCTAATGACGATCGTACGTATTGGTAGGTTTAAGAATTGCTAATTGCAGTAAATATTTCTTAATTTTAGAAAGCTAATGATATCACATATTTTATGCAGCAACAACTGTAAAACTTCCATTGTTGACTTCCACAGAAGCTGTACAAGTTGTCCGTATGACCTTTGCCTCACTTGTTGCCGGGAAATTCGTGATGGTTGCTTGCAGGGTGTTCAGAATGAAGCAATCTTTCGTTATATTGACCATGGGTTATATTACATGCATGGTAATGAACCAAAATCTGTTTCTTATATAGAGAGAGTGATGGAGGACATAGGTAAGAATCTGAGGGAGGAAGGAGAAAAGGGAAAGAAGAGAAGAAACAGAAAACAGAGAGTGAGACCTAGGTATGCAATAAACTACAATGTTCAATCCAATTTTAAAGTTCCCTCTAAATCTAATAGATTCAATCGAGTGCATATACATTGCTCTTTTGGATAGGTAATAATTATATAGATTAATAATCCCGGACTACCAATATAATGACATAAGTCACATAATCAGCATCCGCTACGGGAACACCACATTAACTGTTGCCGCACCATATTACTACTGCCACCCAATCATCTACTATTGGAACAAAATTTACCGATGCCACACAAATATAACTAATGCCACACCACCTTATTTCGTGTGTTAATATGGTATATAATTGCAGAAGAATGTAAATAGTTGTGCTAATGGAGGGGGTGGGTTTCACTTTATATAAATGGGTCGTTTGGGTATGGGAAATGATAATGTAGTTAATCCGGTTGTAGTTTGGTCAATGACCAATTGACCATGAATGACCCACCCATTCACAACCCACCCAAACCCACCCGTTTGACATCCGTACCATATCCTAAGAAATCTTCAATAAATATTCCTGGGAACTAAGCATTTTAGTGTTTCCTTGTCTTGTTCTCCAGAGATGAGGATTCAAGTTCTGAGTGGAAAGCAAAGAAAAATGGTAGCATTCCTTGTCCTCCGAAGAAACTGGGCGGCTGTGGGCACGGCCTACTAGAATTGAGGTGCTTGTTTCCTGAAAATTGGGTTTCAGATTTGGTGAAGAAAGCTGAGGATGTAGCTAAACTGCATAAACCTTATGCCATGCCTCGAACTTCTTTGCAATGTTGCTCTTGTTTCAGTTCACTGGGCGACATTGACTTGGGCAGTAGTAAGTCACGTAAAGCAGCTTGTCGAGAAAATTCCAATGATAACTGTTTGTACTGTCCTCCTGCTAGAGACATACAAGCGGACTTAAACCATTTCCAACAGCACTGGGTTAAAGGTGAGCCGGTGATTGTGAGTGATGTGCTCGAACAAGCATCTGGTTTGAGTTGGGAACCAATGGTTATGTGGCGTGCATTCAGACAGACTCTGAGTAATCTGCACTGTAGGATTTTGGATGTTACTGTCATTGATTGCTTGGGTTGGAGCGAGGTCAGTTGCAGATTCATAAGGTTTTTTTCATCATGAGCTTTCAATTGTGTATTTTTTTTTGTGCATGATAACTAATCCCATAACCTGTATAACTAATTGCATCGAAGTCTTCCACAGTAGTTTCCAACCTATGAATCTTTCTCTGTTTTTTCCCTGAAATATTTAGGTAAGTTTGCAAAGAGAGATCCTTGATTTAGCTATGACTCAGCCAAGGCCATCTAAAAGTTACAAAAGCAAGTACTTGTACCTCCAAAAGGCACTAATAATAAAACATTTATCTAAGAACCATGAATACTAGACAGACATACGACTCAGATAGTCTCTGGATGGTAAATTCTAAAACTGAAATTTTATAAAACCAGGACTCGACAAGAAGTACGAAAACTGCAGTTTTTATATATATTTTTCCTCCGGTCATATGATAGAAGAGTCTACACTACACCAATACCAAACCAACCAATACAAAGGGTGTCAACCTCCTCTCCATAGGATTTACACCCACAATTTGACTGCACTATATACTAATGCAACTACACAACTGCTAGACTAGCTGTCCTAGTTGGTTACGTATATTGTTTGATGTGTACCTTCTTTTTTCATAATGTATTTTGGATTTTCGTTCAATCAAACATCCGCAATCGAAATTCTACATTATACGTATTAGTAACAAACTGCATTAGTTTTGGATGGTTTCCCATTATATTGTTCAAAGTTACCTTGAATGCCTATCGAATGGGTACAAGAAATGGGAATGGGACGTGTGGTACACCACATGCCTAAATTGTGGTACGCTAGTGGTAGGCTTCTATAGATAACAAAATTAGAACTTATTCTTCTAAGAATCCAAGTGATAAACGTCTAGCAAACTGAGTATTACTTTTGAACTATTCTCACAAAACACATTTCTAGGAGCGTAATGACCTAAATTTTCGATATTTCTCTCATCAAAATTCCATTTTGTCTAGATTTTGAACTTAATAAGTTGATTTTTTGGGAAAAAAAATTGGGGATTGCTTTGGATCGTTAAATGTGTATCAAAACGTGATTCACTAGGGTACTAGCAATCCCTAGTATAACATATACTTGAATCTGTTAAATTCCCAGTTATGGAGATGATCTTTTAGTTTAAAAGCAGCAATTTGGGTTGATTCTTGAAAGCAGTCAGGTCTTTTTCGTTCTCGAAAGAGTGGAAAACAACTCTCGGTAGCTAATCGTTTCTTCATCCACTTAATGGCCTAATTTATCCCGAAGACTGAGGTGCAATAGCAAAATGAGCATCAGTGTCTATCTTTTTGTTCTCTAGGTTAGTAGCTTTCCTAGGTGGCTGTCTCTATGAGTCTATTCTTTTTGAACTGCGGGCTTAAGACCTTGTTAATCTTCTCTCTAGTGATGGAAGTGATATAGGACAATAAAAGGAAATTTAGGGTTCTTGTATTGATTAGAAGGATTAAGGTTACTGGGTTAGGGCTTAACAAAGCAGGAAACACAGCCAAAACTGGGCTATTCTGGGTTGTTAACAGTGATCCGGGAACAGTGTTTATTGTTTTTTGTTAAATTGAGAGACGTAGAAATTTAGGGTTATGTTTTTCCATTACATAAACTGAATACAACGTAAGTATTTATACAACACATTAGACTAATTATACTATGGTCCTAGAGAATGAACTAGTT
>JAOTQK010000024.1:9259685-9282361 GCA_025642025.1 Rhododendron ferrugineum | reverse complement strand
TATATATATTCTACGTTTGAATGAAATCAACCCTAATGGGATTTCTCCTCTCCAATTACGTTACCTCTAAATCGAACGGACCTGTTTGGAGTATAACTGTATTGTGCTTGTTTATACAATGCCTTACAAGTTAACGCATATGTCAAATCACAAATTTCACATATATGCTGGCCTTTCAGAAAAACAATATAACTATTCTCAAGTTTGTGCTCATGTCAATTTTCCAACGCATAATTTTGCCTTTCAGAAAAATTGAATATTTGTCATCTCAAGTATATTGTCTAAACAAAAAAGGTACAGAGAGTGTCTTTTATGTTGACTACTAATTCTGATGCATTTCTTGCAAATTAATGGACTTATTTGAATGCTGTAAAAAAAAAAAAAAATTTCAAGTGCCTCATGATGGAGTATTATCATTTTATTCACAATGTTGTATTTTATGATACTTTTCTTTGGTAACTAGGACTTTTATTAAGAAAGAACAAGGTCAAGAGGTAAACTCTCTAATTACAGCAAAACCACCAAAGCAGAAAAAAAGCTTTACAACAAAGAATAGCTTCTGAGGTCAAAAAATACAAGGAGGAATGAACCACAGATAGGAGATATCTGAAATCTTTACACTTCCACACTGAGAAGCCTTTACATGAACTCCAATTTTAATCTGATCAATAACAAAGGAGGGAGATCTTTGAATGCCATTGAATATACGATGATTCCTCTGTTGCATAATGAAGTTAACCTTAGCTGCAAAAACAAGCTTCGTGAGAGTGTTAGGAAACACTTTTACTGAACTTGAACAGAATCTAGTGATCTTTTGAGGCCGTGGGTTAGGACCCATAGGAGTGCAGCAGAGCTTACGTTTTGTATTCATCCAATTCTCCATATCCGTAATGATATTTATTTTGATTTTCAAGATAAATAGTAATTACAAGGGGTCAAGCCTTTCATGCATATTGCGATAGTTATATACATGGTTCCACAGTCAAGTCCAGATATTAGATATGCTTAGGTGAATGTCCAACTAAAATATGGGTTCAATATGCCATACTCTTGCCCAAATATGGAATGTCCAAATCAGGTACTTCATACATTTAGAAGAGTTCCAATCAGAACTCAATTCCTTCTGCTGCATATGTAAACTCTCTGAAAGTTGGTTAGACCAATAGTTGGACATTGTGGATAATACTCTTGGATAGATGGTATTGCTGCATGTAATGTAAAGGAGTAATACATACTATGTGCCGCCTGCATGCTCATGTGCCACAAGAGTAGTGTTACAAGGTGGTAGAATTTTATGTGAATGTACTTGTGCTAACTTTTCCTAGACATCTTTCTTTGTATATATACGTAGATATTTAATTTTTTCTTCTGTGACAGGTTTATCACCCTATTCATGACCAGACTTTTTATTTGTCTGCTGACCACAAAAGGAAGCTAAAGGAGGAATATGGTTAGTAGATAATGAATCACTTGCTTGTAAGACATTTGATTTGATTCTGTGTTACCGGTTACGGTGTGGTCATTATTTTGATGTTGTCAAATGGATGCTTTTGTGTAGGAATTGAACCATGGACTTTTGTGCAAAAACTTGGAGATGCAATTTTTATCCCTGCTGGCTGTCCTCATCAAATTAGAAACTTGAAGGTACTGTGAGATATTTTAGTTAGTTTAAGATGGTATAGATTTGAAGTTGCTACTGTGTACATGATCATCAGGAGATTCTGATCATGTACCATTGTCCCAGAAGCTGTATTATTGCACGAGTTCTGAAGCCGACAGAACATGGCACCAATACAAAAATATGACCACAGAAATGGCCATGCGTAAAAATCATTGGATTTCTGCACTGTCACTCTTAATTTTCTCCATTTTGGCTTCTCATTCATCCGAGACTCATCATTTGTGCAATTTCTTTATGTAAAATTTTTATAGTACAGCATCTACGTTGTACTGTTATTTTATAGCAACCGTACAGTTCAAGTTTTACAGCTTATGGGTATCAATGCTTGTACTGTATTCAGATCCTGACATCCTGTATGCAGATCGCTTGTACAATGAGGCGGTAATGCATTATAAGTGTTTGTTTCTGGTGATGTCTGGCCCCTGATTGATGGTGGGAGATCCATCAAAGAGTCGTCAACATATCCCTATTTCGCGAGGACCCTTCGAAAGATGATCTTATTAGTTCATTTATGAAGTTGAGATTTGGTGTATGTGTATCAGATAACATTGTGCAGATGTTTTTGGAGTTCTTATGTTGATTTTCTTGCTAAAAATGTAGAAATTATTCTCTATTTTAGGTTAGGATATATGCCATCTTTAATGTGCACCTTTTGTTATATTTGCAGTCTTGCACAAATGTCGCACTTGACTTTGTCTCACCGGAAAATGTTAGTGAGTGCATTCATCTAACAGAGGAGTTACGTTCACTCCCTAAAAATCATAGTGCCAAGGAAGACAAGTTGGAGGTAGTCCATTTCATCATTTCTTTCTGTAGTGTGATCTGGACTTTTTATAATGGTGTATTCTACTCTGTATTGTAGTGCTACTTTGTTCTGATTTTTGTGGAAATTGTTTTTGAGTTTACGAATAGATGATTCTGCAGTTTAAATTCAACCAATTTTACCATCTTTCTTACTTAATCCACTAGTTTGGTGGTTGTACATGTTTTCTTGATTTGCTTAAATTTTACAGAGGAAGAGAAAAAAGTGCAGAACACCATTGTTCAATCTGCTTGTTATTCCTACTAAAAACCTTGTATGTATTTGCGATTTAGTGATCAATATATTGACAGTATAGGAACGACTATTTTATTCTTCTTTATAGAACTGTAATTACCAATTTTGTTTTTAATTCCTAGTGAAAGCCTGGTATTTAAGTCCTGTTAAAAATCGTGTTGTAGATATTCAAAGGGACGTTGTTATATCTCTAAAGGTTTATTGCAAGATACTAAATATGTTTACCCTGGTTGGTGCCCTTCCTGTTACATGATATGGTATTTTAAGGATTAGAAGTTGTATATTTGCCACAATGCTGAAGGGAAAGGGTAGATTGGAGATAGGTTAAGTGCATTTGTCGGTACATTTTTGGTTCTCACTACAGTCATCTGCTCATCTTGTCAAATTGTTGGGTTTTCAACTCTGCATGGGTATGGCAAACATAGCAACATCGGTTTGGTGAATGTTACAATCTGAATCAGCGAGAGATATGACAGGGATGGGAGTAACTAGTGCAATTAGTAACTGGGGTATTACATTCATGATTCATGGGATAATGATTTGAGCCACCTAGAATTTCACGTGGGTAAGAAACAGGGTGGTGGTGTTGTTTGAGCCACCTAGCATATCAGTTGGTGATCTAATAAATGTTCATCCTGTTGAATGCTTCTATCTGTTCTCCACTATGGTGATGCCACCACTTTTTTTTTATTTTTTTTATTGGGAAACATGGCATCACTATTTTTCTCAAATAACTGAATACTTTTGTCTTTTGGGTGCCATTGAAGTTGATCAAATAATCCTGTACCATGACGTATCTAAAATAGTAGCAACTAGTGAAACAAAAAGGAGGGAGCTGCAAATATGGGGATAAAAGCATTTTCTCCGTGCATCTTATGGAACTCCTAGTAATACTTCTTTGTTCTATCAAATTTCTTTTCGAGTAGATTTGTTATTGCTATTCCCAGACTACTAGCGTTTATCTACCAAATTGATTAATTTTAGTTGTTTCGGTCCCATCCAACTCCTTGCTTATGGGAGTTGCAATGGTTCGGTTGAAGTGTATCAGATATTAGGAATTTAACATTCCGACACTGCAATGTTTTCCCTTTATTAAGTGCTGAAGTGTGGTAAATTCTTGTGGTCACTGAGTAATAGGTAAAGAAAATAGTTCTTCATGCTATATCCAAGACTGTCCGAGAATTGGAGTGGACCATTCGGTTCAGAGAGGAAAAAAAGCAATTTCCGATGCGCCCAACAAGAAAAAAGAAGATAAAAAAGCAGGCCATGGAGCCGAGCACTAGTGGTTGTGTGAAGCCTGAGCCTGCTACAGTCAAGGAGGGCATCATGGAGCCTAATGTGGTTGATGTGGAGTCTAGAGATGAGCCATTGGAGGAGTTGACTCGATCCTTGCTTGATGTGCCCGAGTCTAGGGATGAGCCATCAGATGAGTTAACTCAATCAGAACAAGATAAGCCATTGGATGATTTGACTCGATCAGAACTTGAGGTGCCTGAGTCTAGAGATGAGCCATTAGATGAGATGACTCAATCGGAACTTGATGTTCCTGGGTCTACAGATGAGCCATCGGATGAGTTGACTCAATTAAATCCTGATCTGCCTGTGGCATTAGATGTTGAAATGGAACAAATGGAGCCTCAGGTTATGTCTGAAGCTATGCAAGTTGAGGTGGACCCACCAGAAGGCATTCGAGCTGTTGATGAAGTAATCTATGTTCTTAGGGGTGACGATGGGGTGGTCACACTGAAAGATCAGTCAGGCTTAGAGGTGAAGCTGAATCTTGATTCTCCCTTTGCCTGGGTAAGAGAGGAGCATGGAGCCAAACATCTTCTCTGGATTATGATATTCTAATTTCTTAAAACCATGAGAGTAAGTTGTTTCATGACCTAGTTAATTTCATATGCCTTCTTGTTATTTTTGCAGTCATGCAGAAAGGCAGTACATGACTTTGTCTCACCTCAAAATGTTATTGAGTGCATTCATCTAACAGAGGAGTTCCATTTGCTCCCAGAAAAGCACAGGGCCAAGGAAGACAAGTTGGAGGTAGGCCATGTTATTTTTTACCTGTAATGTGTGTGATATGGACTATCTGTCATGGTCTGTTAAAATGTGTATTTCAGGGCAACAGCTTTTGCATTTGTTTAGTAGTTGTGCTTTACCTTACTAATGACTTGATTTGGCATGCTAAATTGGACCAAGTTATTTGTCATTGTCAAATTCTATCTATTAGTTGTAAGTGGTACTTATTTTCTTTATTTGTTTAAGTCTTGCCAAAAAGAAGGAAAGAGTGCCTTGTCTATGTATTCAAAAGGAGTACTCCTTTCTATTGATTTCAGGTTTCAGGTACATATTCCTAAATTCCTGGAATATTCTTTCCTCATTTTCAAATTGTCATAGTTATGCCTGAAGTTGTAGCTATTTGCTCTAGCTTGACCAATATTTCGAGTCATTGACCGTTACGAGAGAAGAATTGAACGTGATTAGGAATGTCACAGAAAATTGTTGATAAGTAACGTATCCACTAATGGGACTGGGGAATGGTAATGTGGAGGAATTGGAAAGATGTAATATGTCATAGATGGACCAATGATGTAGGAAAAAAATTTCCAAATTTTTGTCTCTCGTGGATTCGAGTTTCTACCTTCATCTAGATTAGTACGCAACTAATCTTTTGTTAATTCCGCTGTGTCAAGTGAAATAATTCCTGATTAATTAAAATAAAATCTTAATTCTTGTAGGCCAAGAATCCTATTAAAGTTGGAAATCAAAATCAAACTGAATACGGAAAGTTAATAATTCTAACCTAAATGAAAATACTCCTAGTAAAAATCTTATTATAAAATAATAAAAATAAAATATAGAAACTCCCCACTTTTGTTCTACATCACAAAGTCTCATAATATTATTGATAAAAAGTTGAATAATTGATTTAGGTTACAGCTCTTATTTATATTAGTAGAAAAATCCTATCTTAGGTAGGAATCCAGTAAGATAATTTCTTGCTAGTCAAGAAATTATAAAGAAGAAAATAAAATAAAAGATTAATAAAACCCTAAAGGAAAGGAAATAAAATTCCTAGAAGAAATCCTAAATCATGCCAAAACAAGCGGCATTAAAGAAAGAAAAATTCCTAAATAAAAATTTCCAAATATTTGAAATCTCCTAAATTTTTGTCCTACATCAATTTAGGACAAAAATTTAGGAGATTTCAAATATTTGGAAATTTTTATTTAGGAATTTTTCTTCCTCTGATACCACTTGATGTAACGGAATTCACGAAGAAAATAGTTTGCGTACTATTCCAAACGAGATAGGTACTCGTAGCTAGTGATTTGAATACGCGAGGCGACAAAGCCCTTATTGAAGCGAGGCGACAAAGCCCTCATCGAAGTGAGGCGAGGCGACGTTTAAATAAAAGAAATATAAACTACATAAATGACCAATATTCACTCCTACTATCAAAACAAGAATAAACATCACCATATTGCATAATAACCAACAATTCAACATACGAAATACTAGTAAATTATGATCATAAAATGTAACAATCCAGATATTCCAAACAAGACATCATCCTTTCATCACTCATCACCAATATCTTCATCTTCTTCATTATCATTTGACTTGTATCCATCCACATCTTCCTCTTCTCCTTCATTTGAAACAAAGTCGTCAAAGGAGAAGAAAATAAGAAGAGAGAGAGGTGTTCGAGTTGAGAGAGAGAGAGAGATATCTGATCTTACCTCTGAGATTTGAAGATCTGAGTGTTTGACGCCATAGAGGAGAGAGGTATGTCTGATCTTATTGCGTTTTTGGAATATAAGACGTCTTTAGTTTGTATTTTGTCCTAACAACGTCTAGGCGCGATTTTTTAGTCGCCTCACGCCTCGCGACTAGTTGTTCGACTCACGACTAGTCGCCTGCCTCACCCAACTTCATCTCGCCCTTAGTTACAAGAGACTCCTAAAATGGAGCCGCTCCCTCCTTGGGAGCCCGCTTTTGCGCTCCCAACTAAGGAGCTTGACGGGAACCCGCTCCTATCTCGCTCCTTACAAAGATGGGAGCTTTTGTATGATCTTTGTATAGGAAAACAGGGATTTGTCACTTGGCTTTATTCATTGATCTTCAATGAACACATGATATCTAGCCCAAGTCATGATATCTTGAAAAGAAAATCATATATTGTAACACTAGCCCATTTCTTACATTTATGGCGGACTTGGCCCATATTTTTACTTCTTAAAATTATTGTACTTTCAAAGTGAATACTCTATGCTACATTATTTTTATAATATATGTACATGCTACTATCACGCTCCCAACCTTGGGAGCTTTTTTATTCCCTCGCTCCTGTACCCGCTTCCGCTCCTACTTCGTGCAACTAAGGTCTCGCCTCACCCAACTTTGCCTCGCCTCACACCTCCTCGCCTCGCCTAGGCGCGCTTTTTCAATCACTGCTCGTAGCCACGAGTAGTTCTTGAATCCACAAGAAGAGAGTTAAACTCAAAATATTATTGATAGAAAAGTTGAATAATTGAATAGGTTACAACCCCTTTTATAAGGCCAAACCCTAGAAATCCTACTGAAAAAGAAATTCTAAATCATGCCAAAACAAGTGGCATTAAAGAAAAAATAATTCCTAATTAATTAAATAAAATCTTAATTCTTGTAGGCCAAGAATCCTAATAAAGTTGGAAATGAAAATCAAACCGAATACGGAAAGTTAATAATTCTAACCTAAACGAAAATACTCCTAGTAAAAATCTTATTATAAAATAATAAAAATAAAATATAGAAGCTCCCCACTTTTGTCCTACATCAGTCTCATTTTCTTCAAATGAACTAGCCCTCGAGTTCTCATTAGAAATTTGCCATCTTCCACTCTAAAGAAATAGATATTTGGAATACTTCAACCCTTTGATTGTCTTCCAAAAATCATTCAAAGAATAGTGTTCATGCAATGATCTTTTCTCTTCATGCTTCAACTTGTTGACAAGATGTGCTAGACGAATGTTGGGAATCCATTCAAACTGTTCCACTCTTAGAAAATCTATAAAATCAACATGAGCCCCGTTGAACATGCAATCTTGCAATGAATCCGTTCTCTGGATGTATGCTTCGAATTGATGGTTGGCCAATCCTTTTGAAGGAAAAAACTAATTCTTTTAACTCCAACTTACCTTCGCATGTATCACTAACCAAACTATCCTCCTTGACACTAATATTAGTATCAACCAAATCCAATGGACAATTATTTTGGTCCTCAACAACTTGATCACCAATATTGATATCAAATTTTTTATGGGTAAATTACATTTAACCCCCCCAAACTAACACTCGTTAGCACTTTACCCCCTTTAAGTTTAAAACTTGACAGGCCAATCCCTCTAAGTATCAATTCTTGACACTTTGCCCCTTCTGTTAGCATTGTGTATGAAATATATGATTAAAATACCCTTACCTTTCTATCACACACCAATCTAACCCTTCTCTCCTCTTAACTCTATGTTGTCTACCTCTAAGGCCGGCCCTGGGGTAAGCCCAACAAGCCTCCGGGCTTGGGCAACCCCCCACCACAAGGCAACCCAAAAAAAAATTAACTACCAAGAAAATTAACTACCAAGCATGTATTAAATATTTAAGTTAGCGCCATATGTACAGTTAGTTTCTTTGGCCCAGTGGAAAAGTTGTACCTTTCCACAACACATGCGCAGGTTTGAGACTCGAGTCACACTGCTTCATTGCTTTTGATTCCCCTTTGCCTTTTTTTTTTGTCCTTCCATAGAACATCTTTTTTTAATTTTGCTTAAGCCTTCTTCTATTACTTCTTTTCGTTTTATTTTTTCATGTGACATCTACTATTGAAAGTTAGGCCCCGTTCCGCTAAGATTCTTATTTTTAAGTACTTATTTTCCAGTTTTACGAAACAGGTCATTCTTTCACAATACATCACATTTAATTCAAAAAGTATGTACTTATTTGAAAATAAGTTATTTTAGTTAGTAGAACACACCCTAAGGGTTTATTTGGTAAATAATTTTTATTGTAATATATCTTATGTTATTTTGGTCAAACTATTTTACCTTAACGAACTCAAGCAATATGCAAGGAGAACTATTTTTCATTGTCCTTTTGATTACAATAACTGATATTGACTTTAAAATGTCTATATTGCTAAATATTACTCGCTCAATTTTAACGTTATATAGTAGGCTTTTTTGCTAAAAAGAATTTATAAAAATAGTTGCTTCAGCGGAGAGTAGTTTTTCTTAGTTGAAGTAACATAAAAAATTTACCTTCGGACTACTATGTCAAATGACAGATTAAGTGGATTGGCTATAATCTTAATTGAAAATGAGTACATGGATAAACTAAAGCACGATAACTTAATTGAAGATTTTACTTCTAGCAAAGCAAGGAGAAGTTGTTTTCTTCGAATTGGATCGTGGTAATCATAAAGCAATATAATTAGAGTTGCATTCTAATTTTTTAATTAATGTAATTCAAGCTAAAAGCACAATGTAATGTTGATTTTTTTTAACTTGTATGTCATTCTATTTTTTATGACTTAATAGTATGTGGGCAACCAAGCTTGGAGTCGGGCTTGGGCAACCTAAACATCGGGGCATGCATTGTCTACCTCCATACCTCCATAACAGTACAAATATCACCTCCACCCAACCTCACATCCCTTGCACGACAACTCCGCCTGCAACAACGACATCTCCGGTGAGCTTTAGAGACTCGCCACCATCCCGGACCCAGAAAACGGGTCAGATCCACATCCGGAACAACCCAAATCTTGCCTGGGGTTCCTACTTAGGGAGATTTTCATTACCGAGATCAGCGAGAGCATATCCCTAGAGGACCTCTAGCTGACGGTTAAGATCTGCATCAACGGCCTCCGGTTGAGCTCCATCGCAGCCAATCGGGGCTTGATAACCAATGCCGGGGCGATAAAATCTTTGATTTACTTATTAAAGACCTGTACGGAGACGTCGAAGCAGAATGCGGCATGTGCGTTGTTGAGTTTGTCGGTGGAGGAGAACAAGGCGACCATCAGAGCGGTGTCGCCACTGGCGGGGCTGTTCATCCACGGGTCATGTAGGCGGAAGAAGACGACGTTGTATAAGCTGTGTAGCGTGAGGGTGAACAAGGAGAGGGCGGTCGCTGCCTTCTTTTGCCGGCATCGAATTCTGCTATCTTCTGGGCTTGTTGGGTTTCACCCCGGTGAAGCGGTGATGGCGATGGGATGGAAAACAAGATTGCTCAAGTCATGTGGTGGTTGTGTTTGGGGGAGGAAAAGAAGATTGATGGCCTTGGACAATGGTATCCTGCATATTGAGGCCAATATGGGAATTTAACTTTTTCCCGTTAACGGCATCTAGAGCATTTGAGATTTACATAGTTAGAGGGGGGTTAAGTGTTGAGTTTTATAGTTTAGGGAGGTAAAGTGCTAATGGGTGTTAGTTAAGGGGGTTAAATGTAATTTACCCCTTTTTTATTATCAACTTCAATTATAGCTTTTTCTTTTTCGCTAATACCAAGGTCAACTTTCTCTTTACCGACAGCTTCAATGTGCCCATAATGACTGCATTCTACATCGACCTCCACTGTTTCTTCGATGTTGGGCTCAATAAATATTACCTCCTCTAATTCAACTCAATCTCCTTCCTCTTTTGCGATCTCGAACTCCACTGTTTCTTCGATGTTGGGCTCAACAAATATTATCTCCTCTAATTCAACTCAATCTCCTTCCTCTTTTGCGATCTCGAACTTGAAGTTGAAACAGTATGGCTAGTTTGTTGACTTTGTGAGCTCGATTGATTCAAACTAGATAGACCCTTTTGCATGTCACTTGAATAATTTATATTCACAGTTTGATTATAATCTTCATAGATCAAAGTGTACTGCAAATCAAAATTATCTCGCGACCTTTGTTTTGACTCAAGATTTTCCTGGTATTCTTCATACACCAATTGTTCGTGACTTGATTGAAGGAATCTGGTAGCTATCAATTCTCTCATCCTGTGCCATGTTCTGACTGGCTGTTTAATACTGGAGCCTCTGATTAGATTGCAATTGCTCCCACCATATAGAAGCATAGCCTTGTAATTTACGAGCCACATATTTGACCCGTGTAGAACTCAAAGAATTTATCAACTTTGCAAAACCATTAAATAAAATTCTCAGGATGGCAATACCCATGAAAACTAGGAATTATGGGTTCTACCTGAAAAGTTGAAAAGTCGTTAACTCGTCTTCAAATTCATCCTCACTATCAAGTTGATAATAAGAATATCCTCCGGAGACGTTTTGGTTAGTAGGTTGGTTGCGGGCAAATCCCTCAACGCGATTCCTATTAACTCTGTGTTTAACAGATTGACCATGAGCAAATCCTTTGGTGCGAGTCCTGTTAAATCCTTCCCTACGATCATCATCAATAGGGTTTGGGCATCTTCCACAGACGAATGCCATCAAACTAGGAAAAACCTTGCTCTGATATCACTTGATGCAGCGGAATTAACAAGAGATTAATTACGTACTAATCTAGACGAAGGTAGAAACTCGAATCCACGAGAGAGACACAAAGTCTGTTAATATTATTGATCAAAAGTTGAATAATTGATTTAGGTTACAACCCTTATTTATACTAGTAGAAAAATCCTATCTTAGGTAGGAATCTAGTAAATATAATTTCTTGCTAGTCAATAAATTATAAAGAAGAAAATAAAATAAAAGACTAATAAAATCCTAAAAGGAAAGGAAATAAAATTCCTAGAAGAAATCCTAAATCATGCTAGAACAAGCGGCATTAAAGAAAGAAAAATTCCTAAATAAATTTTTTCTAAAATATAGAAACTCCCCACTTTTGTCCTACATCAACCAACAAGAGACACATGTGATTGGGGCATTTAATCCATGAGCTTGTGTTTGAGCCATGACCACGTAGGATTTTAGGGCATAGTGTATGAGTTGTGTTGTAGTTTTTGCCTTTTGGTTCAACAATTTCATTCACACCGCATAACTCAAGGATGTTTTGCACCAATTGTCTTATTTTTGGTTATCATTTTATTCCTTGGAGTTATTGTTCATGTCTCAACTATCCATTATCCCTTCTAGTTGGGGACCACTAACTTCTTTCACCTAAGTTGCGGACACCTACGAAGCACCGGCACCTCTAGAGGTCGACGTATTGCAGTGTCCACGGGGACACGGCGGGGACACGTATAGGACACGCCACGTGACGTGTCCCATAATTTTAATTAAATTTTTGAGGGGGACACGGCTGGGGACACCGATGGCAACACGGCGGGGTCAAAGTGTAATTTTAAAAAAATTGGGGGTCTAATTTTTCAATAGGGTTGTATTGAACTTATGGATGTCTTGTTTTGTTTGAATGGTATTGGAACTATGGATTTTGTTAAATTGTTAGGGGTTTTTTTGTTATGTATCTTTTAGATAGGGGTATATTTGTACTTGTTCCTTTGTCCCTATATATACAAAGTGTGAGAGAGGGAAACCTAATTTGGGTTGGCTCTTCTTTTTCCCCTAAAATTCACAAGGTATCAAGCTCAACGCTCCTGGCGAGCTGGTTTTCATGTCGTCTGTTGCTGTCGGCTTTTTCTGGTCACCGGAGATCTCCGACAGGTCTTGCCACGGACTGGGTCTGATCACCAGTCTTCCGGCGACCCTTACCGACCATCGACGACCCTCGTTGCACGTCTTCCAGCGACCTCTATTCGAACTTGAAATCGACTGGGCCTTCTCTGATCAAGCTTGAATCGACTGTTTTCTTAACTTTAGAGAGACGATCCTGTTTTCCCATCGGTTCAAACCTGTTCCAGGCATTTCAATACTTTTTAAGGGCTCGTTTCAGCCATTTCAGCACTCGCAAGTGCTTGTTTCTCTGTTCCTGCTCGATTTAGTCACAACCCAGCCTGTTCCAGAACTCGGTTTTCTGGTTCATCACTATTTTGGCAGTCAACACAATCCGACGACCATCATCAGCCTTTGCCGGACCTCTGACAGCCTCGCCTGAGTCTCGCTAGACCACTTTCCGACGTTACCCATACTCGCCGGAGCCTCGCCGGCCTTTTCCGACGTCGTTTGGTCTCGCCGGAGCTTCGCCGGCCCTTTCTAACCTTTGCCAGACCTCCGGCGACATTATCCAGTCCATTTTTGAAGTGTCCAAGTGACTACGAACTCGATCTGTGAGTTTTTGACCTTTCTCAAGGCTGTTCGAACTTCTTCGTCCAGTACCCAGTGACTTTCTGCCATTTCGAACTTAACCCAGTCTCCGTTGACCCTCGCCGGAGCTTTGTCAGCCTCAGGCGGCCTTAACCCTCACCGGCGACCACTGCTTGGACTGGGTAAGGTCTGTTTGCACTCGTTTGGACCTGGGTCTGAATATTAAAGGTTTTTCAGACCCCAATCTGTGCTAGTGTTCTGTTTAACATCTTATAAAGCTCCGTTGAACTGTTTTCTGCAACTGTGCTGTAATAGGAGGTATTTTGCATTAATTTGCTCTACCATGCACTGTTTAGTCACTGTTTTAGGAGCTGTTTGTTACTGTTGGGACAGTATTTGCTCTTATTCTACACTGTTGAGGCTGTTTGTGCAGAGAGTTGGCTGAATTTGGGCTTAAAATTACTGATTTGACTGGGTGTAGTAAGTTGAATTGGTGCTGAGTTGACTCAGATCTCGTATTCTCAGCTAATTGACTGTGGTTGACCATTATTTGGTATCGTGAAATCAACTGGGCTTGGTCTGCAAGTTGGGTGTTGTCTGGTATTTATTTTACTGCTTTTCTGTTGGTATGGCGGAGTATCGCAAGCATGCTCCAGTCGGGGCTCTTTCTCAGGGGGAGTTACATAGTCTCAGACACCTAATAGCTAAGCTTGACATTCCGTCTACCACAGCTTCCACTACTACCTACTTTGCTCACACGGTATCCAACCTAGTGCATCTGCTGCCTCCTCGTCTCTTTCTTGGATAATAGATTCTGGTGCTACAGATCATATGATAGGTTGTTCATCTGCTTTTGACTCCTACTCTACATGTTCTGGTAAGGATAAAGTCCGAGTCGCAGATGGATCCCTATCTGCTATTTTAGAAAAAGGTTTCATTCGCCACTCTCCAACCATCTCACTTTCTTCAGTTCTTCATGTTCCAAATTTTTCTACTAACCTTCTCTCTGGTAGTAGTCTCACTCATTCCTTAAATTGCTCAATGACATTTTTTCCTACACATTTTGTCTTTCAGGAACTGGATACGAGGAGAGTGATTGGCAGTGGTAAAGCCCATGGTGGTCTATACTTTTTGGAGTATACACCTCGTTCATCTTGTCCACCTTTGTCACGTGGTCAAGCTCTTAAAACAGATACGGGTTCTGCTCTTTCTTTGTTACATCAATGGCATCGGAGATTGGGTCTTCATTCTTTTGGAATTTTAGAAAAACGTTTTCCTAATTTAACTAAGCACTGTCCTAGGAGTCAGTTTTTTTTTACGCTTGTGAGCTTGCGAAACATAAACGTTTCTTTTACGCTCCTGTTAACCAAAGAAGTGCTTCTCCGTTTATGGTTATCCACTTTGATGTTTGGGGTCCTTCTCCTGTCAACTCACTTTCTGGTTATCGATGGTTTGTCACTTTTATCGACTGTTATTCTCGTGTCACTTGGATGTACTTACTTCGATCTAAAAATGAAGTGTTTTCGTGCTTTAAATCCTTTCATAAAATGGTGTGTATTCAATTTGACAGCAACATTAAGATTCTCCGTAGTGATAATGGGACTGAGTATCTAGATAGGCTCTTTCGAGCATACCTTGATGACAATGACATTCTCTTTCAGACAACTTGTGTTGGTACTCCACAGCAGAATGGAATTGTTGAACGTAAAAATTGTCATCTTGCTGAGGTAGCTCGCTCCCTCTTGCTCACTATGCATGTCCCTAAACACTTTTGGGGAGAAGCTGTTCTCACTGCAGCTTATCTTATCAACTGTATGTCATCTAGTGTTCTTCAGTTCAAAACTCTTCTTGAGTCTCTTCCTGTCAATTTTCGGGTCTCTTCTCTTCCGCCCAAAATTTTTGGTTGTGTGTTTTGTTCATGCCCCTAAACATCCTAGTGTTAAGTTAGATCCTAAAGCCCGTAAATGTGTTTTTCTTAGCTACTCTCCTACCCAGAAAGGCTACAAATGCTATGACCCTCATGCCCGAAAAATGTTTGTTTCTATGGATGTCACCTTTTGAGAACTTAAGTCCTTTTATCCTTCCTCTGGTCCATCTCTTCAGGGGAGAGTGATAGAGAGGAAGAGATGTTGATATCTCATAATCAAGAGTCATGGTCTTACTTCCCAATGCGTTGTTATGGTGAGGGGGAGAAGGAAAACTCAAGGGAGGAACCTATATCTGAAGCAAGAGCAGAACATGACATTGATGGCCGAGATGTTGACGACGATAGGCTTTACCTGCATAGGTTGCCTAACTTGCAGAAGTTTTCTCGATGGAAAAAGGGACAGCCAGTTTGCCAATCACTATCGTCTACTCCGGCTCCAAGTCCAGTTTTTGATTCTTCAGCTGACTCATCTGGTAATGAACCATCCCTTCTTGTTTCTGATAATCTTGATGCTCCTATTGCTCATAGGAAAGGAGTTAGATAGTGTACTCAACATCCCATCTCACAGTTTGTTTCATATGATCGTTTATCTCTTTCGTATCGTGCATTTGTTTCCTCTCTTTCTTCTATATCTGTTCCACAGAAGTGGCAGGATGCATTTATGATACCTAAGTGGAAAGGAGCTATGGTAGAGGAGATGACAACTTTGAAAAAGAATGGCACTTGGGAGTTAGTATCACTTCCAGGAGGAAAGAAATCAGTGGGATGCAAGTTGGTTTTCACTGTTAAGCACAAGGCAGATGGGACAGTTGAGAGATACAAGGCGAGACTTGTTGCCAAGGGCTATACTCAGACATACGGAATTGACTACGAGGAAACCTTTGCTCCGGTAGCAAAGATGAACTCTATTCGAACCTTACTCTCTTGTGCTGCTAATTTGAATTGGCCTCTTTAACAATTCGATGTTAAAAATGCATTTCTTCACGGTGATTTAGAAGAAGTGTACATGGATATTCCACTAGGTTTCTCTTCCTTTGCAACCGAAGGGAAAGTGTGTAGATTGAGAAAGGCTCTCTATGGATTAAAGCAGTCACCGAGAGCTTGGTTTGACAGATTTCTTAAACCTATGTTGAGATTTGGCTACCGACAGAGTCAGGCAGATCATACTATGTTCATCAAGGGAGGTAATGGCAAGATTGCTATTCTCATTGTCTATGTGGATGACATAATTATGACTGGCAATGATGCAGAAGAAATACTCCATCTTAAGGCTCGTCTTGCTCAAGGGTTCGAGGTTTAAGGACTTGGGTCATTGAGATACTTTCTCGGGATGGAGGTGGCAAGGTCTGATAAAGGTATCTTTATATCCCAAAGGAAGTATATTCTTGATCTCTTGGAAGAAACGGGGATGTTGGGGTGCGAGCTTGCAGACTCACCTATTGAGGCTAATCATCATCTCAGTGGAGATGTTGGGGAGCATACAGATAAGGAAAGATATCAGAGGCATGTGGGCCGCCTGATATACTTATCTCACACTAGACCTGATATTACATATGCCGTTGGAGTTGTCAGCCAATTTATGCATGAGCCATGTACAGTGCATCTGGATGCAGTCTATCGTATTTTGAGATATCTCAAATCAGCTCCAGGTAAAAGAATCTTGTTTTCCAATTATGGTCATTTGAGGTTGGAAGCATTTACCGATGCAGACTGGGCTGGTTCAGTGGATGATAGGCGCTCCACTTCTGGCTACTACACCTTTTTTGGTGGGAATTTAGTTACTTGGCGTAGTAAAAAGCAGTCAGTGGTAGTTAGATCCAGTGCAGAAGTTGAATATAGGGCTATGGCGCACGGCGTGTGTGAACTTTTGTGGCTCCAAACCTTGTTGAAGGATTTGGGACTCTTTGACGATGGCCCTATGAAACTTAATTGTGACAACAAAGCGGCTATAAATATTGCTCATAATCCTGTGCAGCATGACAGAATGAAGCATATCAAGATTGATAGGCATTTCATCAAGGAAAAGTTGCGCAAGGGTTTGATATGTATGCCGTTTGTAAGGTCTGAGGACTAGTTAGCTGATATATTTATGAAAGGGCTTAGTAGTAAGATTTTTCATCCCATTGTGTTTAAGTTGGGCTTGATAGATATCTTTGCATCAACTTGAGGGGAAGTGTTAAATTGTTAGGGTTTTTTTTGTTATGTATCTTTTAGATAGGGGTATATTTGTACTTGTTCCTTTGTCCCTATATATACAAAGTGTGAGAGAGGGAAACCTAATTTGGGTTGGCTCTCCTTTTTCTCCCAAATTTCACAGATTTTTTCGTTTTCTCCACATTTTGCCATTTAAACTTGAAAAAAAATTGAGAAAAAATATAAATAAATATACACGTGGCGTGTCCCCCTGTGTCCGTGTTCCCATTTTTTTTGAATTCCCGTGTCCCCGTGTCCGTGCATCATTGGCAGACACTATTAAATTTTATAAGTGGTGTATAGTGCTTATTTGGCGTAGCACAACAAAAGAAGAGGACCCACTACAACAAGAAGAGAATGAAAATACCCTCACTAACTATGTGCGTGCTTTGCTACACCTATTCTTGCAGGACACATACCATACCCTTGTTTGGAGTTTGTCATCTTTGATATCATGTTAGTTACATGGTCTTGAGTAGAACTAAATTCCAACCTCGTTAATGACTTGAGAGGTGTCCTCACACTTATATATTGCACATTACTTTGTACCACGGGAATGAGAGACTATGCTTCACAACCTCGCCAGCCAATAGGGAGTTGCAGACAATGAGGTTGGAGGGTAAGGTTTTGCTGTTGCTGTTGATGTTGATGTCTCCTTGGGTGATTTGGAGGTGGGATATTTAGATCCTCTTCGAGCTCATTGTTGTACTTGTCTAGTTCTTTGTTGCCACCGACGTTGTGGTCTTGTTCAGAAGCCATAGGGTTGTGAGGGCATAGAAATTAAGCAGGGCAAGAGGGTCGCATAATTGTTGTGGGGTAGTGGTTTGGTGCTGGTGTGTTGTGATCGTACAGTGCTATTGGTGGTTGTGCTGATATCAGAGATGGCTTATGGAGTTTCGGGTTGTATGAAATCTATCAATGGGAGAGTTGGTCCTAGTAACTAGTAAGTACCGGCATATATGTTTGTCGTTTAATTTCTGGACTCACCTTATGTTCATCCCCTTGAATGCTCTCTATTATCCCCCCGTGTGGTGATGGCACCACTAATTTTCTTGTGCACTTTTTGAAACATCTTCCAATATGTTTTTATTGCTTTTCCACTTATTATTGGACTTGTAACAAAAATTTGTTTCTTAGGGATAGGAGCGGTTACAATCTATCCAAGTCCTTGCTCACTGGAGTCGGGATTGCTCTGTTGAAGTATATCGGAGTTTAGGATATTAACATTTTTATGCTTCTTCCCTTGTTGCTACTGATTAGCGTTACTTGGACAGGGAAATAAAATATGTAGCCAAGCTATAAACAAGGCTGTAAGTGAAATGGAGCCGTTAGAAGTTTGGTCTTCTGGTGCCCAGGCTGTTGACAAACAATTGGATGCCTTAGAGGTTGAGTTGGTGTCAACCGAAGTGATACCAGCCGTTGAAGGGCTGACTGAGCTTCAGGCAAGAGGGTCATTGACTAAGGCTTCTCCAGTTGAGGGGGAGCAATCTGATGCTTCATGTACATCTTTGGCCACAGGTGGGATCACTGGTGACTGGAAATTTGTCAGTGTATACGTAAAAAGTTTTAAAATCCAAAAGCTGTGTAAGAAGAAATAAATTCTTCTTATCAATTTGTGTATGTCCATCACCTATTTCCAATAGATCAATAAAATTGATTTAAGCTTCTCCACTAAAAATGAATTTTAAATTAGTGAGGTTGTATTTTAAGTGGGCCGTATTAAGTTATTCATTGGGATAATGGGGGTTAGAATCCGATTGGTTTTCGATACCAAACCGAAAAACCTATGCCATCAAGGTATCCATTGTATCTTTACAAGGTGGTCTTGTGACTATTAAACCAGATATCATATGAATAATTTTTTGGTTGTTTTTCATGTTAGAGTGTTCAACTGATTAACCTTGCTCCTTGTAGAGCTGCCACAGGTTCGGATCGAGGAAGGAACCACTCTGTGCATCAGGGGTGAAGACGGGGTCGTCAAACTCAAGGATCGGTCATCTGGCTTAGAAGTGATTCTAAGTCCGGAGTCTCTCTTTGCAGGGGTAAAAGAGGAATATCAATCCAAACTTATCTCTATTTTCGAGCGGAGGCCTGATACCTTCATGCGCCTTGGCGAATTGAGCTCGTTCTTTGCAAAAACAATTCTAGAAGCTTTTGGAGGATTGCTAGAGAGGTTGGAGCGAACCGAGCTGACTAAAGCGAGCCAAGCTGAGTTTGACGAGCTGCTGCAAATATTGGGAAACTTGAGCCGTGGTTTGCTCAGAGTGCAGTGGATCGAGGATAGAGTGAGAAAGATGGCTGCTCGAGCTAGGTCTCATTGCCTCTTCTCAGAGCTCAAAGTAGTTGACCAGAAGATCATCGAGCTTGATGGAAAGAAGAAGAAGCTCCTTGAGGAGGCTCTTGAGTTCGACCGAAACTCAGAGGGAGATTTCGACATTAATGGAAATGTTGCTCAAGGTTTGTTCCAATGAGTATATACTTGGTTATCAATGGAATCAAAGATTTTGGGTGTTAGAAAAACCTCTACATCCCAAGCTGTTGTACCTTTTTTAAAGCGAAGTAGCATTACATTTTGTTCCGGAAGGATGTGGAAGTTTTGGACAGGACTGTGATTTTGGCTTGGGTTTGTAAGTTAAATCTGACGCTGTACCTGCTTATTTGGGGTTGAGGATGTTGCTGGGGCCTTAGTTCTCATTCCGGGTCGCACTTTGAGGATTTAAACCATCTGTTTATTTTGTATTTTGTAGGACGCGATGCGTGAATCAGTTATGAAAACAAAAAGTAGTTTGGTAAGCCCGGTCACATGATGAATGATCTATTTTCAGAACCATATTTACCTGTAAGTGTACTTGGGAAGAGTCTCTCTTATCTATAGTAAGCTGGGTTTACTTCCGTGATACTGTATTTGGAAGGAGTCTCTCTTAATGTTTGGATGGTGGCTTTGTGGAGGGAAACAAATGCGGAGGGACATGATAGAAAAAAGGTTAAATATTACTGACCTCCTTTGAGGTTTTCGACAAATGCAAGAATCTCCCATGAGGTTCTGAAAATTACACTGTCGAACACTAACGGCATTACAATTTGCTACTAAATGACCAAAATATCCTAGGTTATATAGTAGGAATAAAAACCAAGTCAATAATGATACTCCCTCTATTCCTTTTTTAAAGTCTAGTATTCCATTTGGGGCTGTCCCTTAGTAAGTGTTCATTTCGTAAAGTTAGTGGGTAAAAATTGGCACATTTTTCATTATGCCCCTAAAAGTATATTCTATTTTGAAAAGTTAATAAGTAAAAGTGTAATGATGATATCTCCATAGAGGGTAAATAGGAAAAGTAGAGGTAAAAATTGATGTGAAATGTGTAATGATGATGTTTTCTTAATAAGTTGAAGTTACGAAACGGGACATTTAAAAAGGGACGAAGGGAGTAATATTTTTATTTAGTGTCACCAGAAAATAGGATGTCGCAAATCGAACTAAGTGAGACACATCTCTCAGTAACCATTCATATTGTGGTTTTTACAACAGTGTGACATTTTGTAATGGTGATAATATTGTTGCAAGATATCATTATTAGAGTGTCCCCAATGATATTATCAAAATTAAAAGATTTCTAAACTTAGCGATGTTAGAGCATCCACAATGTAATAATCAAAAACTCGCCATATCAAATTTTGATTATCCATTTAGATGTTGCTAAAGTTAGCAATATTAAGTTTCACATTGTTTATTTTTTGCTCATAATCAAAACCAATGGGCCCACTGCCAGCTGTTCCTTCCCTCCAAACTTTTACCTTTGTAACGACCCAAATTTTCGGCCAAATTTTTTTTTCAAATAAAAAGAAATATTTTATTATAATTCTTTTTCTTAATTGTTAAATCAAAATGATTGTTTCTATTATAATCTAACCCTAGCTATCAAAACCCTAGGATTTCTTTGTACAATCTAGATCCCTTAAATCTAGGGAGATTTGGAGAGAGATTTGCATATAGATATTATAAGCTTTCGTTAGATATTGATAGATTATATAAGATTTGATTAGATATTAGTAGATTTGATTAGATTTTGTTAGATATTGATAGATTATGTAAGATTTAATTTCTTTGGATATGATCAAGATATACCTTGATTCTATTAATTATGTTTAGATATGATAAGATTATATAAGATTATGATCTATATTTGATTTGATTTCCTAGATATCCCTAAATTTTAAAAGATATGATTAGGATAAGATTAGATTGGATTTTGTTAGATATTGTTAGATATTATAAGATTTTGTCCTAAATTTAATATAGATTTTTCCTATCCCTAGATTTTATTCTAAGAATATTCTTGGCATCAAATCCTAGATTTTATTACTATAAGAATATTCTCGGCATCAAACCCCTAGATTTTAATTATCCTAGGAATATGCTTGGGCATATAAGAATATTCTTAGAATTATTCCGCTTGATATTAATTAAGGAAATATGCTTAGAATTATTCCGCTTGATATTAATATGCTTAGATTTGTTTAGATTTTACTAGATTTGCTTAGATTTTATTAGATCATATTAGATAATATAAGATATGGATAAGATTTCCTCTAGATTTTATTAGATAATTCTAGATTTTGTTTAGATATTGTAAGATTTTGATTAGATATTATAAGATTTTGTAAGATTTGATCTTATCCTTTAGAATCCACCGGATTTTGTTGGATTGTTAGTATAAATAGGCCTTCCCTCCACTCCCCTCCACACACCACACCACTTTACTCATGTGTCCAATTGTAGAGTTTTAGAGAGAGAGAAAGAAAAGAGAGGAAATTCGGTAAGGAAGAGAGAAAAAGAAGAGGGTAAATAGATTTAGTTGTCTCAATTAGCTTTTCCTTTATAAATTGTATTTGGCATGGGGTCAATAGTCATAGCATTCGGGAATCAGTGGGCTTTTGGCCAAGATATATGGGTCTTGATAGCAAGAGGTTATGATGAAGTTCAACGGTGGCGATTTATTTGAGGTAATCCGGGTTGTATACGATATGCTTTTTACTTCCGGAATCCTTTCTTCACTCTCATTTTTGTACTCTTTTTGATTATCTCGTGATCTTTGTTCAATCTTGTGGGTATAATTGAAAAGTGGAATAATTGGTATTGAATATGTGAAAGATTAATAATTGTGTGAGCATGAGAACCCGATGGAATCTGAAAGATGGTTAGCGGAATCATGGCTCGGGGGTGTGTGTGTGTGAGCATGAGAACCCGATGGAATCTGAAAGATGGTTAGCGGAATCATGGCTTGGGTGCGTGTGTGAGCATGAGAACCCGATGGAATCTGAAAGATGGTTCGCGGAATCATGGCTCGGGTGTGTATGAGCGTGAGAACCCAATGGAATCTGAAAGATGGTTAGCGGAATCATGGCTCAAGTGTGTGTGTGTGATGGTCACTTCGACTTGGTGGTCGATTATCGTTTGTTGATTCCACTTATGAGCTTTGTTATTCTGTTGTATCGTATACTTCCCGAATAATTTCTTTTTCAGGTTGGGAGCCGGATTAGTGGAAAATGAATCGGAGCACATAAGGATTAATTTGGAGAGGTCTTAGAAGAGTTGATAATTTTGGAGGATCTAGAAGATTATTTAG
>JAOTQK010000024.1:9222360-9234586 GCA_025642025.1 Rhododendron ferrugineum | reverse complement strand
ACCTATAACAGTGATAAGAACAAGAAAAAAAATTATGTGCATATGTGACCATGTGCCTTCATATACCTCCACCCATAATCAATGAAAATGCACACATAATTAAATCATAAGTATAAATAAAAGAAGGGTGTTGCAAGTTTTCCACTTAAAAAAATGAAATTGATAAAAAAAAAACACTTAAAAATAAATTTTAATTTTTATACTTATTAAATTAATTATTTTATTAGTAAACTAAATTATTATTGCTTAATTATCAAAAAGTAACTAATTTTATTGGATTTTGCAATTTTATATTTAATCTAACAAATAATCTAATGTAACAATTTTTTTACATCATCACTCTTCCATATCCCCATCCAAATTAAGTACTATTTTATCCCTCATTTCTAATACTCCATCCAAACTAACTACTTTTTATTCTACCATTCACAAAAGTCACATCAATGTGAGTACACCCTCTATAAATAATACCCCTATTATCTTATCCTCTCCATAAATAAAAAAACTCATCCTAGATCTAATTAGGGCCCTATTGGATGGGGTACAAGGGGAGGTGAGTCCACCCTCCATAAATAATACACCTACTATCTTATTCCCTCCATAAATAAAAAACTCATCATGCATCTAATTAGGGCCCTGTTGGATGGGGTACAAGGGTAGATGAGTTATGTGGGGGGATGAGGAGGTGGAGCTCACTCTTATCCTTAGTTTGGGAAGCATTTTGGACAAGGGGGATGCATGTAGTGGGGGATGAGTTTATGCGAACGAATGCAAACGAAGGGGGCGCAGGGGGATTATTTTCAGATAGGTTTTGGGGTGTTATTAACTAATACCCTGGATGAAGCCGAAATAATATCCCATTCTTCTCTATTTCAACTACAAAACAACAGTATTTCCCATTTTTATCTCTCACCCAAACCAAGAACTATTTTATCCCCTATTTTTAATATCTCATCCAAACCAACTACTTTTTTATCTACCCTCCATAAAAGTCACGTCAATGTGGGTCCACCCTCCACAAATAATATTACCCCTTACTATCTTATCATCCTCCATAAATAATAACCCCTACTATATTATTCTCCTCCATAAATAATATCTCCAAACCTTATCCCGCATCCAATCGGGCCCTTACTATCTTATTCCCTCCATAAATAATATCCAAAGCTCATCCTGCATCCAATTGGCGCGCTAGGGTGTTTACGCTAGTGATTAACTTATACAGAATAATTTTTTGGTTTTGTCTTTATTCAATTTTTTTTTTGCATTTGTTAGTTTTACGCTAAACTTTTATGTGATATGAGTGAGTAAGGACAAGATGAATTGGAAAAGTAAAAAAAAAATAATTTTTACACAAGTATTTTGGAAAATATCCAAAGAAAAGCAACAAAATTTAGATTTTGGACTTTTTCTTAAATATTTCTCAAAATACTTGTTTAAAAGTTATAATTTTTTACTTTTGTGATTCCTGTTGTCAAAAAATTTAAATTAAGAACAAAATCAAAAAATCATAGTACATAAGTTAATCATTGACGTGAACGGATAGTAATAGTATATCACAAATACCTAGAGAAATAGTCTCTCACTCACCATAATCCCCTTTGCTGAATCGAAACCTGATACTCCTGTTAATTAGCAGAATCAAACATTGCCGCTCTCGTGGGACTTGGGAGCCACACTGCCGTACAAGAAAAACCCTAAAACCCACTTCCAAAATTTCCACTTATTGCTCAACAAATATCTTCTTTGTATGTATAATCAATGCACAGTGATGAACGTCCATGTTCTCTCTCAACAGGAACGTAATCGGTACATCGAAAATGGGATCAACCATTGAAGCAGCTATATGGTTCTTTGCTCAAAGAATGTTACTTTTCCTCCGCAGCTTATTCGGTAAAAGATCTCATCGCGTAAGCGTTTTCTCGTTGACTCCTCCTAAGGGTTCCAATAATAATAATCACATATATCTTTGCTCTTTGAATGGTTCTTCCCAACTAGTCTCTCCATTTTTCTTGACCTGTATCAGTAATTTTCTTTGTTTTTTTCGATGCCCATTCGGCACTAAAGCGAGTTTTGACAAGTTTGGTGAAGTGTTTGATAGGCGATGGGTATCCGAAATTGTTAGAGAAGGCAGGTGGGATGATGCTAGGATTGTTAATTTGTTCGGTTCGGGTTTAGCTCCGGTTTGGGTTCCGAGAATATTGGTGGCGTTGAAGGAAGACCCACCATTAGCTTTGAAGTTGTTTAAATGGGCTAAAACCCGTGTTGGGTTTTGCCACACGACAGAGTCATATTGTTTACTAGCTCACATACTGTTCTGTTGTAGGATGTATGCTGATGCTCATGATATTCTGAAAGATTTAGTTACTTCAACTCAGGTGTTGTCGGTTTGTGATTTGTTTGATGTCTTGTGGTCGACGAGGAATGTTTGTGTTTCGGGTTATGGGGTATTTGATGCATTCTTTAGTGTGTTGGTTGAGTTGGGGATGCTGGAGGAAGCGAGTGACTGCTTTTTGAGAATGAAGAGATTTAGAGTTCTTCCGAAAGTGCGTTCTTGTAACAATCTCTTACAGAGGCTTTCAAAGACTGGCAAAAGTGAACTGTCAAGGAAGTTTTTTAGAGATATGGTTTCGGCTGGAGTACCAGCGTCTGTGTTTACGTATAACATACTGATTGACTATATGTGTAAAGAAGGAGATTTGAAAACTGCTGGGATCCTGTTTGAACAGATGAAGAAGATGTGCATTATGCCAGACATTGTGACTTATAATACTCTTATTGATGGGCATGGAAAGCTTGGACATTTAGATACATCTGTTAGCATAGTTGATGAAATGAAGGCTGCAGGTTGTGACCCTGATGTTGTAACTTACAATGCTTTGATTAATTGTTTTTGTAAATATGAGAGGATATCAGAGGCATTTAAGATTCTCCACGAGATGAAGGAAAGTGGTTTGAAACCAAATGTCGTAACTTACAGCACATTCATAGATGCTTTTTGCAAGGAAGGGATGATGCAAGAGGCCATCAAGTTTTTTGTGGACATGAGACGAATTGGTCTTATGCCAAATGAGTTCACTTATACGTCTCTGATAGATGCAAATTTTAAAGGCGGTCATCTTGATGATGCTCTAAAACTTGTCAAAGAGATGTTACAGGCTGGGGTCGAGTTGAACATTGTTACTTATACAACAATAGTTGATGGTTTATGTGACGAAGGGAGGATGAAGGAGGCTGGAGAAGTTTTTACAGCAATGCTGAAAGCTGGGGTAGCTCCTAATCGACAAATTTTTACTGCGCTTGTTCATGGATATATTAAGGCAAAAAACATGGAGAACGCCATGGATATTTTGAACGAAATGAAAGGAAAAAGCATCGAACCAGACTTGGTGATGTATGGAACTATCATATGGGGTCTCTGCAACCAGGAAAAGGTTGACGAAGCCAAGACTTTATTTAATGAGATGAAGGCATGTGGTATAGAAGCAAATCATTTTGTCTACACAAACCTTATTGATGCATATTTTAAGGCAGGAAAAGCCACACTGGCACTAAATCTTCTACAAGAAATGCAAGAGAAAGGTATTAACCCTACAGTTGTTACATATTGTGCATTAATTGATGGTTTGTGCAAATTGGGATTGGTCAATGAGGCTATCAGACATTTCCGTATGTTGAGGGACATGGGTTTACAGCCAAATGTTGTGGTTTATACAGCCCTAATTGATGGCCTTTGTAAAAATAAATGCATGGAAAAAGCCAGGGAGCTGTTTGATGAAATGCTGAATAAGGGCATGCTTCCAGATAAAACTGCTTACACATCATTGATTGATGGGAACTTAAAGGTTGGAAATACCCAAGAAGCCTTGGATTTGCAAAAGAGAATTGTTGAAAACGGTATGGAGCTTGATCCTGTTGCCTATACCTCATTGATTGTGGGCCTTTCTAAATGCGGCCAAATGCGACAAGCAAGAAACTTTCTTGGTGAGATGATTGCAAAAGGTATGCTTCCTGATGTGGCTGTTTATAGTTCTCTGGTGAGGATGTATTATGAGCTAGGCAATGTGGATGAGGCTCTTGAGCTGCAAAATGAAATGGTGGAAAAGGGTCTTATTGGTGGCATAAGCGATTATGCTGTTCTCCATGTTCAAACTTGAGAGGGTTCTAAAATGCAGACATGTCCTTGGTGCTATTACATTTATGACTTGAACCAACAATGATGGCTTGTTGGGTTGTTGGTGGAGAAGAAGACAAGCGAATAAATGTAAAATGCACTTATTATACAGATTTAGAGACTCTTGCACTGATGCTGCCCTGTACATGGTCACAACCTTCAGTTGAGGCTGGTTTGTCAATGAGCTATCGTTGGATAGCTTTCGGAGTGTAGATGGTTGCTGTGAAGTCGGTATGTAGCGCTGACTCATTATCAGGGTTTATCTGGTTCAAGCATCTCGATATATTATGAGGTGAATTTTGGCATTTGTTTCTTTAAACTCTTGTCTGAGAAGGAAAAATGAGGTTTAAAGTTTTGTTTAGTTTTGGAAACCCAAGGTCAACATAAAATGAACACCTGTTACTTCTCCTTGTATTGCTTTTTGACTCGGAATTATCAAATTGTTGTGGCAGCAGGTGGATTTACAGTTGAGTGATATTATTGATCGGCTCATATGGCATGGGGTTAACGGAGTGAAACTGTTCTGCATGTTTTAGGAAGACGTCCTTTCAGAAATCTGGTGGTCTGAATTATATAAAGGGTTATTTTCGATGTGGCACTGGTAAGTCCAGTTTACACAAAGTCTAAACAAATTTAGTTAGATTTCACCTTTGCAATTGCTTGGATGTATTTGATATGGATTCTGCATTCAGTATATATGTCTACGAGTATTCTTGGTTGTGTTTTGATTTACACTGTATGGAAGTCCTCCGCCTCTAAGAAGCCATGGGAGGATCCTCCATCCATCAGCCACTTAGGCGGCCACCATGACGTGACTGCAACTCCATGGCTCGCATACCACCTCTAGAGACAAGCTCACTAAGGACTCACATCGCTTGCCTCCCAAAGCTCTAAAGTTCACAAACTCATGGTGACTCTTCATGATGTCCTAGGCCGGGAGCAGGGCCTAGGTACCTTACTCGGGACCTAAGGAGGAATGCGGTTTGGAGGCTAGAGTAAAGGGATTGTCAAGGCTCACCTCCACGAGGTGAGCTCTAGCTTGACCGGTCATAGAGAGAGAGAGAGAGAGAGAGAGAGAGAGAGAGGTTTGCCAACGTCACCCAATGTGTGAAGATCTCTGCAGTATCTCGGCTGCAGGCTGATACATAGGGGCCTGTATCATACCTACCATCTGGCCATGACATAGGCCTCCATATATCACCCAATTGTCTCTTGGAGTCCCTTGATACAGAATTCCAGTTCTGATCATAACACCCAAAGGGGGAACCCATACTCTGCTGCGCATTAATGAGGAGAGGCACGCTTCCTTCTCCTCCAAGGATCTTGGGCTCCTATATAAGGAGGAGTCAACTCTCATTGAAGACAAGCATTCAACACACCTACTCTCCACTGCCATCTCTCTCTCTTTCATTCATGTCTGTATTTCTACTTGTATCCTTGGTCTTTTTTTGGTGCTGTTTGAAGAAGTTTTCTTGTTATGTTTACATGAACTGTTCCCTTCTACAGTTTCTTAAATCGTCTTATAGTAAAATTCCTTGCTTATAAAGCTTTGATCGTCAGTCGTTGATGTTATTAAGAACTAGAAGTCCTCGGATAGGCTACTCCGTGGGCTTGCTCAATCATCGTTTCTTTCCTCATCATGGGATGCCATATGTTATACTGTTTTCTTTTTCTTCTCAGATGAAAGCGTCAATTGAGACAAGGAATGGTATCTCAGTAGTTGTTGGTAAGCTAGACATCGAAAAGGCTTTAGACCATGTGAATTGGGACTTTTATGTGTTGGAGTTGATGGGCTTTGGGGAGCAACGAAGGAGGTGGATTAAATTCGGTACTTCCCAGGTGTGTGTGCTTTATTTAGTCTATCTTGGAAATAAACAAGAGGTGCCTACTCCAATGGAAGAGGTACAAAAGGATAATTCTGAGATGGTAAACGAGGCCCCACAAGATTGAAGCTTCTGAAAGTGCTGGGTGTTCGACTGCAGGAAAGGTTTTTCAAGCGTTGGAACATGAGAGAGGCGGTGTCTGGGTCTTTATTAGGAGACAATATGGTCCTATGTTGGAGGAATATCTTAAAAAGCACTTGAGGGGTTCAGGCATATCTACTGTTATCCATTTGTAAGTTGGGCTATGTTACTAGTGACAAAAAGCATTGGGCTGTGGTCCTGAGGAGGTTTTTATGATTTGATATAATAACTAATGCATGTGGTGTTCCGTTTGAGCGCTATTAGTTAACCTTCCATAGTGAGCATTCTTATTTGTTTGATTGTTTCTCTGTTTCTATTATTTCATTAATAACTTATTGTCTTAGGACTCTGAAGGACTAAGGATCTGTTTGAAGTATATGTATTTTGCTTTCTGACCTTGTTTCTACAATGCCTTTTTTTACGAATTACATATCTATACTGACCTCTTTTTTCTTGATAGGCAATATCTATACTGACCTTTCAGAAAAAACAATATAAGCACCCTCCAAGTTTGTGCTCATGTCACTGTACAGATGTGTACTTTAAATAGATATTTATGCCCTCTCAAATATATTGTTTATGGGCGAAAAGATACATTTTGGGGATTTTATGGTCTCTGGAATGTTAATTTTGATGCTCTTTTTCCCAACAAATGGAATTGTTTGAATGCTGTAAAAGCATTATTTACCTAGAATGTCTAGTTCCTATGATACATGGACTCAAGTAGGAGTGTCAGGTGTGCGTACAAGGCCAAGTGTAGGATTCATCTAATTCTCTGTACTCCTTATATCTCTGTATACTAGGATAAATAGTGATTACAAGGTGTCAGAGCGTTTCATGCATATTACAATTATTTTATGCATAGTATTTGCCTACCAGGGTAAACTCCAGATATTAAATATGCTTCCTAGGTGAATATACGCTCTTGCTCAAGTATGGAGTGGCCTACCCAGTTCATAAAGCAGTTGCTGCTATGCAAACTCTCTAAAAGTAGGTTAGACCAATATGTGAGCACTTTGGATATACTCTTGTGAAGTTTGTAGCGATGTGTGGATTACCTAGTATGTGCCACCTGCACTCTCATGCGCCAAAACAATAGTGATATATATACACGTGTATGTGTTGTGTGTCAACACATCTTAAATTTTTTCTTCTACGACAGGTTTGTAACCCCATTCATGACCAGAATTTTTATTTGTCTGATGACCACAAAAGATAACTATAGTAATGGTTAGTTTGTTGTGGATTGCTTGCTTGTAAGGTATTTGAGTTGATTCTGTTCTCCGGTGCGGTCATTGTTCTCAAATCGATGCTTTTGTGTAGGAATTAAACCATGGATTTTTGTGCAAAAACTCGGAGACGCAATTTTTATCCCTGCTGGCTGTCCTCATCAAGTTTGAAACTTGAAGGTATTGGGAGTTACTTTAATTAGGTTAAGATTCTATAGTTTGAAGTTGCTACTATTAGAATCATTAGATCATCAGGAAAATGTGATCATGTACCATTCTCCTGGAAGTTGTATATAAATTTTCAATAATTAAAAAAATTCCTGCAAAAGGGTAAATTTTTCTGCCAACAAAGTTCATTTTAGCGCCCAAACCGGCTACCTAGAGAACAAGTTAGAGAGAGAAAGGGCAAAAAACGTTAAAGTAAAGCCTTTAGCTGTGGTAAATGTCTTATTTTGTGGTAAATATCAGCATAAATATGATAAGAAGAGACGGTGTTCATGGTAAGTATAATAGCTTTTTTTTGTTGAAAAAACGCAAAACCACCATACTTTTGGGGGGTAGTTTTGATCCAAGGACCCAGATTAATCTAAAACCTGATCTAATGGTCCATATTAAATGGGGGCATCATGCCCCAATACCACATTGGGGCATCTTAGAAAAATTGTAGACTAGTAGGTCACCATGCAAAAGTTCAACATGGTCAAACGTCAGTAACATGCAAGTAGTGGCGGAGCTATGTTGGGACCCAGTGTGGCCCCAGACGCCCTCCGAGTTAGCAAGTTTTGAAATTTTATTTTGTATATACCTAATTTTAAATATTATTGATAATTATTCATGTATAGATACGTATAATCTTTAATAATTTTAGTTTGATTTGATAAAAAAACTCGATTATTTTATATTTTCATTTCTCAATCTGTTGAACTTGTCTAAAGAAAAAAACAAAATAATTGATATATTTTAACTGCTTTAGGCTAGAATTATTTCAATGTACACATATAATGTGTTCAAAAATAAAAATTTTATGATATAATAAAAATTTCTTCTAATAAAAAATATATTTCTATCAATCTAGCCCCCCTGATCAAAAATCTTGACTCCGTCACTGCATGCAAGGCAAGCTTCTCAAAACATCCTCGTAAGTCATCAAGAGAATGTCAACTACTACATAAATACCAATTGACACAAACATGCTTCAGATTGCTAGAGTTTGGTCCCCGCCCAGAAACACATGAAAAAGGAAACAGTCCAACATAATACTTGTTGCATAAACCTCACATTCTTAACCACAATTAAATTTTCAAAGCATAGCGCGCAAACACGATTTTGCTTGATTATACAGTTTCAAATGAAACAGCAAATAACCCAAGAGCTTCGCTCAATAACGGTACTTAGTAGAATAGTCTTTGGGTGCAATAACCAGCCCACGACCCTTTCTGGCCCCACGGTACACTGTCTCAACGATGTCAATGAACTCCTGCTTGTCCTTCATTGCCCAGTTGATCTTGTTGTTGTTTCCAGTGCCAAGATCAATCATTATGTGTTTGTTCCTGAAAAAGAACATTATGGTTGATGGGTCATACAGCTCATACATCGTATTGAAGTCGGGCACCTCTGTTATGTCCACCAGGTATATGACCGCAAAATTTTTTATTGTCTCAGCAACTGAAGCCAGGACCTCGTCCATCTAAAATCCACAAACGAAAAAAGAAATGCATAGCGTATAAGAATTTTGCTACCTAAAGAAAAATGAAGGCAAAAATAAAAGCGACGTAGAACAATAAGAATCAGCTTATTACTTGAAACAAAAATGAAGGAAAAGTAAATCCAAAACACAAGGTAAAACATCGACCACTTTTTTACCATCGTAGCAGAAGTCTAACTCGTGAACTTGTTTTCATCGACCATTGATACTAAATAAAAATTAAAAAAGACAAATATTCCAAGAGTAAAATTACGAGGATCCAAGAGCAACGAGGATCAAAGAGCATGATCTGTGCCCAGGTCTTAATGAGTGATTCTATTTGAACCAAAAAATATCCTCTCTAGCCCCATTTTCTTTTCACACCCATTTCCAAAACATGGTTTAATACCAAAATGACACCATCTTCAACAACCCTAAACCTAATTTTTTTTCTAACTCATCCACTGGCCCACCATCAAACTCGCCCCACCCTTTCCCACCCCTCCACCTCTAAGAATCACAAATACGGACACGGGAGACGAATACAACACGACAAGGGCACGCAGCTACGTTATTTCTCCAAAATGTAGTACACCTACACGATGGGGATACATCTATACATATATGCAAGTAATTGTCATGTATAGATTTCACCAGAAGTATACACAAGTTATCAAGAATCTAGATTGACATGGAACTCGAGAATTTCAAACAAAACTAGGACATGAGCACGGTTAGGAATTCTCAAAGAAATCTTATATGATGAGTCGTAAGAATTACTATTCTACCAACTTTGTATAGGGAAAATGACGGCCAAGGACGTGTTTTGATAATTAATACCCGTCAAGGACATTTTCAGTATTAACAAATGTTCTTAGTATGTCCTTGACGGATATTAATTATCAAAACACGTCCTGGGCCGTCATTTTCTCCTTTGTATATCATAGTGATGTGTCAAATTTCAATGTATTCGCTAATCCCATGTTAGCAAGTGTCCAAAAGTGTCGATCCATTTACTATTTAGTCATTGACATAAAAGAAGTGTCGGGCATGTTGCAGGAAGAGTGTCGTACACGTGTCCAAATAATTATGGACATGAAAAAAAGAGTAAAAAGAGTACCAGACACCTGTCCAGTGTCGGAGACACTGGCGGCGCCAGAACTTGCAGTAGGTATGCAAGTGAAAACCTTGGACAAAAAACTTCGTTGAGAAAAAATTTAGATATTTTGGTTCGCCCACTACATTAAACACCCTACCCAATTAATTTTGATTAGAACTGTCCATTTTATTCAAATTGATTTGGTAGGAGACCATGCAAAAATTAAGCTCATTCAGAAATGGACAAGTGCTTGATCTGTAAATCTATTTTGTTGCGTCAAAATTCTGGACCCAGGAATTGAATTTTTAGATTAAGCACTTCGCGATATTTAAGTGAGTTGAATTTTTGCATGCTCTCCTAACAAATCGATTTGCATAAAATGATTATTTATGATTATCAAATTGGGACCTGAAAAATGTCTCATTTAAAGTGGATAAACTTACCATCACCTGAAATGATAATGGGGGTAAACAAATGTTGCAATGAATAAAGACTTGGTTACATTCTGTGAAAAAGATATATTTTGTACCATTGATTACGAGGTTATTTTATATGCAACGGTCTCAAAGTATGAAAACTCGTCCGGGCAATTGTAATCTCTAATGGTCGTTCAAGAAAGAAATTGTAATCTCTTATGTATTTTGACTATTTTCATGTTTTTTCGTCAGACCGTTGATGTTAATATATCATTTTTTTTCTTTATCTTGTTATTCTTAGAGTTTATACAATTTTTTCATTTTTTTGAACACCCTACTAAAGATTCCTGGAGCCGCCACTAGTGTTCGAGGAGTGTAGACGGGCATGCCACCTTCTTTTAGGTGTCCGTGCTTCTTACCTCCACCTCCATGCCCACTACCAGAAATTCATTAAAACTAATTCCAAGTTTCCCAATTAGTTTTCTATGAAGTCCAAATTCATCATATCATTGGCCATATAATTACTTAATCTGCTGAAACTCTAGGGAGATACTAACAGAGATCGCTCATTAGTCCTAATGTTGAGTTCAAAGAGAATAAGAAAGCAAAATGGTTTTTGGTTCACTTCATCAAACGAAACAAATCAGTAGATCGACAAGCAAAGGAATAGAGGGATGGGGGAGACAAAATCGGGGAAAAGAATCGAGTGCTAAATACGTATTTTAATTCGCTACATCATCACTACAGTGAATGAACTACAAATAGAAGAATCCACCAGGGTAAAAGCCAAGAAAAATAGAGAAGCAGGGTGGGTGGGACGGTGGCTGATGGCAGTGGTTTGTAGATAGGTAGAGAAAAAAATTAAGTTTACAATTTGTTGAAGATGAGGGCGTTTTGGGATTAAATCAAACTTCTTAAATAGGTGTAAAAGAAAATTGGGGCTAGACCGCTAGAGAGAGATTATTTGGGTTCATATAGAATCACTTGGTCATAATTATTTGGTTTAGTTAATAACATCATTATGCATATACGATAAAACACAACTGGTGAAAACCTACAGTCAGAGCACAGCAAAAATACATGATTAGCTATTGAGAAAGAAACAGATAGTCGAACCAGAAAACACAGAGCTCAAAGAGGTTCAAGAACAAACATGGATTAAGAACTTCACACAACTGTATTTTCAAATTTTGAAAGAAGGCCCACGTAAATGAGTTAAAAGGAGCACAGAGAGAAACAGTATGGTCAAATTAATTTTGAGAAAGAAAAAGAAAGGAAAAGACTAGCACTCGTAACCCTTTACAAATCTACATCTACACTCATTTTTAGATGGGAAACCTTTTGATTATTTATTCATTTATTATTTGACAAGCACCTTAGATCTTGCCCATAGTTCACATTTAACTGTGACAGCTTATGAGGGTCCAAGATTTTAAATGGTTCATCAACCCTTCGTCATCAGAAGTTAAGTGATAACCTCATTAGACTACTGACTACCCACTTTGTGCAAGACATCACCGCAGGGTAAAAGAATGAAGAAGAACAGAAGGCTTTGCAAGGGCAACTTCATATTTCCTTTCTTGGGGTAAATTTCACTTACCTCCCCTGAGGTTTCTGACAATTACAGACACCTCCCCCCAGGTTTTAGAAATTGCACTTA
>JAOTQK010000024.1:9174689-9192704 GCA_025642025.1 Rhododendron ferrugineum | reverse complement strand
GGGACCATAAGATTTGATTATTGGCAAAAGGTTGCTAGTTTTGATTATTCAAAAGCCAAAATTTGATGAGTTGCTAAAAAGTTGCTAAGTTTGGTTATTACAATGCAAACACTTTTTTGAGCAAATATTGTTAACTTTAGCAACTTTTTGGTTTTGATTATTACATTGTGGATGCTCTTAGTAACCCATCCGTACAATAGTGGATCAAGGTTTGCAGCGAGGTCATGATAAAAGGGCGCGGTCGAGGAAGAGACACCACATTACAAATTATCCGTAGAAACGGTATATGATTAACTTGCACACGGGATGTAACCCCTACGCCACATAATAACTGTAGACCTCCTAAAAATTGCAGCATACATATCATATGTAGGTGTGTCGTAAAATTTAAACAAAAAGTTAAAAATACATTCAGTGATGTGTATCGATTTTATCTCCAAACGGGATCGACTTGTAGGATACGTAACATGTATTGTAAGATTTTGACAGCACTGATCTCAACTAACAGAGCAAAAAACGAAGAACCAGATTGGATTTCACCAAATTTGAAGTGATCTATTGCTTTCATTTCATGAGGTAAAAACACGAAAGAGATAACAATACATTCTAGCTAATATTTTAATATGGAACAGATGGCAAATTCTCATTGGTCAAGAAATGAAAGATCAACTGAAGGGCTTGCCGGGGTTTGAAAGTAGGAACTTGGTGCCCAGCTCCTCTGATTGTCACATACGTTAGTCCATCATATTTAACAGTCCACCCACCAACCTATGAAATTTCCACAGATACATACTTATTATTATAGCTATATCAAAAATATATATATGGATGGATGTAAACATCAAATTAAGGAAAATAATATTCTTCACAAATTCAAGACAGAAAAGCATTAAAATATATATCTACCTGTTGATGCCTGGTGTACCAAGGAGACCAATCTTCCGTGATGTTCAATCCAAGTTTTCTCAATGTGAGCCTCGTCGCTGTTACCGGAATTCGGCCATCCGTATCACCACTGCAATCAAGGTAAAAATTCAGAGAACAGCTCCGATAATTTGCGTGGGACTCCAAAATGGATCCCACAAAAAACTTGTGTCAACTTTTGTATGAAGAGAACCAGCCCTGTATATATGTATATATATGTATTATTTTATTGTAAATAGTAATAAAAACCTGAAAACCCATATGCGGAGGCCTCCAGAAGCAAGCTTTTTTACTATGGGAAGTACGGAAGCTGGTGCATCACTCCAAAATGTAATAGTATCACTGAAAAAGAAAACAACGTTAAATCGAATTGTTCTTTTCCTTTCTCTTTCTTGTGGGATGTTTTTAAACAAACAAAGATTAGCTTACTGAAGAAGCTCGATCTATAACTGTTACTACTACTATATATAAATTTAAGTTCCCCTAATTCGTTAAATTCTGCAACTTCTACTATCAAATACATATGCACTTGATACTGGTGCCCAATTCAAGATAACAGAGAGAGTTTGAGTATACCTGCAGTGGGTCCATGGGTACGAAATTTTGGTGACATTGGCATGTAGTGCTTCTTGAACATCTGGTCTATTCAAATACACATCGGTGTAGTCAGATGCGCATGGGTCATAACCAGTCGGCCTCTTGTGCCACCCATTCTGCCAAAAGGGAAATTAGAAACTCAATTTGACTCGTTGATTAATGGTTTAAAACTTTAAATTTGCTCATTGTCAAATATATAGTATCACAAGACGCAAACTTAAAGTTCTCTTGCATGGTTTGACTGTACGTGCACCAGCAAGCTGCCCATTTCCATTATTTCATGAAAAAAAAACAATGCGTTATTATTCGTTAGTTTTCTTCACCAATGGCTTCCTGAGTTCCTGGTCAACAAAATTTTGTTTCAAAGGTGAGATATGTAAGTAACACTCAGTACGAGATGTTAGTACTTAGAGGGGCATGCAACGCTCCAAGAACAGTGCATAAACAATATTTTCAACATTCTTTTTCCTTACTCACTAATCACTATCTACTTCATTTTCCCCTACACTTTTTTTTTTTTCATAACATAAAATATGCAGTAGGCCATATGATGATAATAAATACCCATATATCGCACCCTGAATTGATATGTTGTATGACCAAATGATTGTAAAGAAGTAGTCAAGAATGACGAAGATATTGAGGAATTAACTCACAATTTTGGAAAATAAGTGAGGGGCAATGCCACGGGTCCCAGCTGGATGCTGTCTAGTGCTGCTGGAATTACTCTCAACACAGGTAGGAGAATACAAGCTGTACATGTCTATGATCTGGTAAACATCGAAGTACTCATTGAGGGCCTGGTTGCAGCCATTGGATGGGTTTTGAAGGCTGAAGTTGCATTGGCTCTTTATATCATGGTACACCCGATCTGATATCACAGCGTGATCCCACGCATACTCGACCATCCCCGTTTGATCTGTCTCGTCATCCATTAATGCATTCCCAATCTGCGAAAGTTCATGTGGAGCATATCAGAGCGCACAACTATAACCATTTCTAAAAGCTGTTTGATAAGCTAGCATATTGTAAACAAATTCTAGCACTGTATTTATGCTGGTTTAAGTATCTTTGGAGGATCAAAATTGGTATAAAAAGACATCTTCGCAGACAGATTATATAAAAACAATAATCAACTTTGACCTTTAACCTAAACAATTGTCAAGTAGAAAACTTGTGCTTAATAGAAACTGATTTACCTTTTTCGTTCCTACTTCTACGATTCATTAAATTTCTAATCAACTTAATTTGACCTTTAACCTAAACAATTGTCAAGTAGAAAACCTGTGCTTAATATTGCCTTCTTGTTGGAGTTTCTACACATCTCATGCAAACATAAGCACACCCAAATGTACACACCAAAAGAAATTACATAGGGAGTCTGTTAGAATTGGCGATACATGTGCGGCTGATTGAGTTGTGGCAGGCAGTCTACAGATACTGTAGACGATCCAAAGTACATGGAGAAGATACACAGGAGAAGAGGATCAAAAAAGAGGATATCAGACCAGTTCTTAAGAGGATGCAAGCATGGAAAGTAATACAGGGTCATAGAAAATGTCGAGACTATAGGAGCAGCTGTCAAGCGAACGACAAGTAGTACGAGTAGGGTGAACAATGTAGGCAATAGTTGTGGAGAAGCACACCTAGGTGGAAGTGAAATCCCAACAAATTCGTGTGATCAAAATGCATGATAAAATGAAAAAAAATCGGTTAGGAGAGCACTCACCATGAAACCTTTGAAGTTTATGAAGTCATCCTTTGAAACAATCTTATTGTTGTCAAAAATAAGTTCGGCAAGCTGCGGAACATAGTGCCCTAAGACATAGAACACAAACTAAATAAGCATAGATGTGTTTGCATACAAAAGTAACAAAATGTATGTAGTGCTAGCAAATGACATGCATACAGAATACAGATGCAGAGCCATGCTCGAATTAATACATGCGGCATACACCTAAGGAGATTCAAATTACCTGCATAGCTTTCTCCAGCAATATAGAACTCATGTGACTTGAATTGTGGGAACCTTCGGAACCAGTTGACAAGAAATACGTATGAATCCTTGGCTAAAAGTAATATAGATGTATTTGTAATCGGCAAGGCAAGTAACAATTAGTAAGCACCCACGGAAAGTAATTACAGTAGATGTTTGGATTTATTTGTGGAGGAAAAAGAAAAGGAAACGGAAAGTTAGGCAATGAAAATGAAGGACATAATCCAAATTTTCTCTCTGCCTGGTGAGGTAGAAAATCAATAGATTTTTTTCAAAAACAATTTACATGCAGTTATATTCAGAAAAGGAATGTCGAACAAATTGTATTTCCTTCTCATTTTTCATTCGTTACAAAATCTAAAATCCAAACAAAAAGCGTGAATTTTATTAATGCAAGGAATTATGTACGTATGATCCAAAATTACCTGTAATAGTGTCACCAAGCTGCTGGATATCGCTGCTTGTATTAGTGTATGAAAATCCAACACCAACAGGGGATTCCAAAAACAAGAGGTTGGCCGCTAAAAGATGATCATGATTATAGTTAGTACCCATCATTCACGGGGGTTTTTAGGGAAACTAATGATCATTCATGTTCTTCGCTTAGAAACCACTAGTGTATTAGGCTTTGGTTTATGCTTTTGTTGAAAGTGAACCGGAAACTATGACAATCAACTTAAACAACAAGAAGACAGATGCCCATTACGTAGTTAAAATGCAGTTTCAGAAAGATGGAATAGGCATTCAACTTTCTGCATGTAGCTTAATTTACCATAGAATTGGTGGTTTAATGAGAAGACTAGATTGTCAAGAGCATTGTTAAAAACAATCCACATAAGAAAACTAGGAAATTCATAATACACACCCATCAAAATACTAGTACACATCCATAGTCGAGGTCAGATGTGTCTGTAAAAGGGTCATATTAAGTTGTTGCAAGGACATGTTGGGTCGTAAGGCACAAGTCAGTGGTTGCAGTGCAATGTGTCGGCTTGGCAACGACCCAATGTGGCCTTGATCACAAAGTTGGTATCCTGCCTACGTTTTTATACTGATGTGCACTATGAAATCGCTCTAAGGTAATGTTGCTCATAGATTTATGGAGTGATCGATTAAGTAGAGAAAAAAATAATAATAATAACTTGAAATGATCAAAATGAAAATCATAAGGAAGTGAACAACCTTGAACCGGTTTCCTACCTTTATTCCATGTGTGGTTGTTGAACATTAGCTCTGGTTTGCCTTTCTGAGATAAGAAAGGCCCAAGCTCCTCTAATGCCCCATACCCAATTGATGAACATCCTGGACCTGATATATTCCAAGTTTCAAATGAGACATTACGAGTATATTTGAAGAAAAGCCAGAGAAAAACACAAAGTAATTAAAAGAATATTGTGCTCCCTCAAAAGGCAAAACTGTCCCAGCAAATAACGAAACAGTCTTCGGTCATACTCCAACAGAATTCAATTGCGAAATGGGGAAAAATATAAATGAGGGAAACATGTGTAAAAGTTGGTCACAAATCACAATCATGGCTTCCTTTACCCCCAAAGCAAAGAACGACAATGTGATCCCGTCTTCCTTAAACTCGGTAAATTGTTGTACTAATTGAGAATCAATTGAAATATCACAATGAAAATGATGCTCGATCTGTACAAACAGTTAATTGTTCTTCAAAACTAAAAGAGATCAGACTACACAAAAACAATAGTAGGGGCTCCAAAATAAATCAAACTGCTTGAGCTCAGCTTGTTAATCATTCAATATAAAACAAAACAAACTCGAGCACATGTTTTGAGTTCGTTTAAGTATAAAAAAAAAAAAAAATCAATCTTTAACTAACCTACTAACCCGCTTAATAATCCCTAGCTACTCGACGAGCTCTAATAAATAAACGATTCAGATCGTTACAATGACCCAAAACTGGACCGGACTGGACATACAAAAAACTGAACTGGATCTTAACCCATGTTTCGGATACTGGCCCACCTAATGTGAGTGACCTGACCCGATGTTTGATTGAGTACTATTGAGTTAGTAGCAGTACAAATTTTCCATCCACATTGCCGAACTTGATTATATTCTGGATAGGGATTAAATCCAGCACTACTGAGTTGGTATATGCCCCAAAGGACAGGGATCCACCAAACACATAAAGCCTTTCATGTAACACGGGTACATATCATCGGACCCTTCTCCTCTCACAATGTAGCATAATATTGTGAGAGGAGGAAGATATCTACCTATTACATGAAATACTCCCTCCACAAGCAAGGTTTCATCCATTCCACTTTTAAGGTTTGCAGGGTCAAGCATTTATGAAGAGAAAAAAAAAAAAACATGTTGGGAATTAGACATATACGAAAGCACATGATGTGAAAAAATTAGGCAACCAATATCACTTTCTAAACTATTGTAGATTTAAAGTCAGTTTGTTTGAAAGGACTAAAAGTAAAGTAGATCGCATTGATGATATCATAATTCCGCAGTAAGCAAACATATTTTTTACTTTAACAAGACAAATTTCAGCCATTAATCGGAATTTGTGAAGAAGTTGCAATAAGAAAACATATTTTTTACTTTAAGAAGACAAATTTCATATGATAGTCTCAATAAATAGAACATGGCAGCGTGGCGCAATGTTAGTTTTTACACCGGCGGTGTAAATAATTTAATCTCTTCTCTAAATTTAGTAACTACTCCTACTACATGTTGAAATTTAACCATTTCTTGTTGGGAAAAAAAGGTTCTCCCTTCATCCCAATTTAATAGTCCCTCATTCTATTCTAACCGGATAAAAAATTAATTATATCATTAAATCGGTAATGAATTCTATATCCAATATAGATCTTGTTTGATAGATCTCAATTAGTTCTATAATACAATATTTTAAAAATCAAATAAAATATTATAAATTATAAAATATAATCAATTAAAAAGTGGCGAAAACTCCCAAAAAAAAACAATTAAATTGGAACGGAGTACTAGGGGTGAAGACCGATTCGGTTCGGTCCAAATATTTCCAAGACCGTTGCCGATCGAAGTTGAGTTCGGTTCGGGGTAGGATCGGTTCGGTCGGGAATTTTGGTCCGCCCGAAATATAAAATTTTTATTTAATTTAAAGTGTATATATGTAAAATATATATAAAAAATATTTATATTAATATTTTATATATTTTTAATGTAAAATATAAAATATATAGTTGATCGGTTTGGTTCAGTTCGATCCGACAAAAATTCCAGGAAACCGAGACCAAACCGATCCAGAAAAATTTCGCCATCACTCCGACTGAAAACCAAACCAATCGATCGATTTTTTCGGATTTTTTCTGTCCATCGGGTTTTGTAACTACGGAGTACGGAGTACCATTTTTAGTGGGGGCTTTGACTGACAATTGGAGGACCCTAGCTGGTCCAGGTTAGGCGTGGCAACTGGCAACTTGCAAGAGAAGGACCACGGCTGCAATGCAATATAGGAGTAGCTGGTGTTATTTGCTTAAGGGTCCACCGCTTTCTTCAAATGTGGTCCACGTCCTTTGGTTTCCACTTTTATTAGAGTTCTTCATTCTGTTCGTTTGTTCGTTTTTTGTTTGTTTGTTTGTACTAGTCTACCTCGTTTTTGTACTTTAGAAAAATGCAACTCCTATATTTGAAAATGTTATAATTAACTCTCTCAGTGGCTAACAACCTATTTAGCTTAGGTGGATAGAACCCGAATAAGAGGAGAAACCAGATACATATCCGAGTTGTGTATATTCAGCGTTTGTATGGGTTTGCATCCCGGTTATAATTTGGTTGGGATATCAATAGGGGGACTAATTTTTAAATCAACCCCTGTTGAATTAAAAACTCTCTCTCTCTCTCTCTCTCTCTCTCTCTCTCCATGTTTGAAAACTAGAAACACATGCAGAACATAAAAATAGACTTTGTAAATAGAATAAACAAATTTTAAACACATTTCGATCAAACAAATAGGTAAAATAGAAGAAACCCATTTCGAACAAACCCATTTTGATCAAACAACAAACCTATTTCAAATGCCGTGTTCGATCAAACAAATTTCAACTCCCCTCAAATCACGATGATGTAAATAGAAGTAAAATGCCATCTACGAAACTTTACTCTTGTACACTCCTATGTTTCTCTTTCCTCTACTACTATTAATTATTGTCACTTTTCACATCTACACTCACGTTACCATTGCTTTCACCAATCTCACCATCGTTATTTCTCCTACCATCTTTCTTTCCTTGTGTCAATAATTATCACGTCATGAAAAACATGATAAGGCTACCATTCCATTATCATATCATGGCCCTATTGACCATAAACATCAACACCACCAATATCGTTTTCCTTTTTCTTCTCTCTTCTCTTTCTCTTACTTAAACCTTGTTTTCAGGCGTTTGAAATTGCGTGTGGTTTAGCAAGTGATCGATGCATTCAATTTGGTGGTAGTGGTAATTCTAGTTTGGATAGCTGTTGTTGAGAGAGAGGGAGACAGAGAGGAAGAGATATGATGGCTTGGTTTGGTGTGTTCCAGCATTGTCAAAAAAATACTACTACTCGAATTTTGTGGTATTGGATTTTAGGCCGGTTGAGGTGACTCATGGCCGTAAAGAGTGTTAAGGGGATATGGATGAGGGAGGAAAGAGTGTTTGCTGTTACATAAATCTCGTATTCAATTAAGAATAAGGATATTCGAGTATGTGTCGTACGTCTTTGACAAGGATAATATTCCAGAGCAAGTTATAGGCATTATCCCATCATTTTGGGTATAATTAAGTACTTCGCTAACCGGAGCGGTTCTGGGGACACCTAAAAAAACACTCCAAATCTCAATCTCATAGTTCTCGATCAAATTTTGATGATCCAAACCGTTCAATGTGTTTTAAGGGTACCCAATAGAAATCAGCTCAAAATATGACCGAAAGGTGCTTGATCCAAACAGTTTTTCATAAATGTCTATATATATTGTTTTATGAAGAACTGTTTGGATCGAGCACTTTCCGGCCATATTTTGAGCTGATTTCTCACAAAACCCTTAAAAACACGTTTTAAACACATCGAACGGTTTGGATCATCAAAAATTGATCGGAAACTTTGGGGTGTTTTTTTAGGTGTCCCCGAAACCGCCCGCTTAACCAATGAGATGCGTAATTGGTTGAAAATTATGCAAATTGTTCCCAATTTGTGTGGCTAGATGTAGGTTTCTCAAGCCTCAAAGGAAGTTAGGATAATTTAACATTTTTCTAATACATATTAAAAAGTAATTTGTTCAATACACCCGAATAATGAAGAAGTTATTAGTCGATAATTACCATTCCAATCTACACGTTAATATATGGCTTATTTGGCAACAACGCTGCTACTCACACAGCAAAAATGCACAGATCGCGTTGTGGGGCCTATTATGGGTTCCACACAAATGAAAAATTAGCTCAATCCGATACCTATAAGTACTTGATCCAATCATTTAATTTTTCTTTTGGATTCCAGGATAATGAAAAGTTATATGATTGGATTAAGCAAGAATAAGTATCAATTTGAGCACATTTTTTACGGGATGCCTTGAAAAAAAGCTTTACATTTAATAAACGGCTTAAACTAGATAAGGTTACCACTTACCAAAGCAATTAACTGGAGATACGATCGGGCATTAAACTTGCATTTATTTTGTGATAGAGTAAAATACACATCAACTTTTATTATTGATCGCTTATATGTGAAGTAATTGCTATTATTATTTTTTGTAAGAGAAGATCGAAGGTCCAAGAACTCACCAAGACTTTATTTGATTTTTTATATATCCCCCACTTATGGAGTAGTTATTTTCCCAAGTAAAATCATAATCTTTTAGCAGTAATTTAGAAGGAACAAGTTCTAGTACTCCAACGCCTTTATAACCTAGTCAAATGCCATGATTATAGCTAACCACTTGTTCTATAAGCTTATTCAATTACAATGTTTTAAGACATCCAACCCAAATTAAGCATAAACTCTTACCACTTTTTTGGCCAAAACCATGTTTATATGGCTAACAAAGTGCTCTAAAGCTGTTTTTGCTTTCAAAATATATACCAGTAATATCTCTGTATTGAATAATATAGCAAACATTACTTCAAGGAAAAATTGTGTTAATTAGTCAATTTACTATTATAACGTGCACCTCTCTTTTTTCTTTTTCTTTTTTTTGAAAATAAAACGAACTCCTTGATCCATATATTTCTTTTTTTTTCTTTTGTTTGGAATAGGAAAATTGTTATGATGTTATTTTGGATTTTTTTTTAATGTAGTACCAGTAGGAAAGTGATCATAAACAATTAACTTCATTTATCATTTTGATACCGATAGGATAGTCAATTAGTCATTGATTAACTATTAAATTCATTTTCATTTCCTCTCTTTTCTCTCATCATAGAAACATGACATTAAACAAAAAGAACATATCATTAAAATAATTTATGTACAATATCCTCTTCCTAATTAAGGTTATTTTTATTGCCTAAACATAGCATCCTTAAGAATAAATTAATTATTTACGCTACTATACCCTGTACTATTTTTTTTTGGCCTGAAAAGCTCACTAATCGCTTAAGGTATAACATTTTTTAAAAATTTTAGAAACTTTGGATGCATGTAGAGGCTACAACTGATTTTAATGGAAAATATTAATGGACTAGCTAGTGCTTGCCCGTGCCTACGGCACTACGCACCCCGGTTGGAACATTTTTTAAAAATTTTAGAAACTTTGGATGCATGTCGAGGCTACAACTGATTTTAATGGAAAATATTAGTAATGGATTATGTTAAAACCCAAAAAGAATATTCATTTGTTCTTCATTATATAAGCACCTTATATATAAATTAATGGGGTCTCAAAATGTGGTTTCCTTCCATATATGTATATATACTTGTATTTACCAAAAACAGATAAAGGCATAATAATTTAGGGAGCAGGGGAATTAATTAATTAACAATGAGGGGGTGAATTCCGATCCAATGAGTTGAAATACTTATTATTCATCGAATATAATTGTCACTCAAATTGTATTTGATCAAGGAATCCATAATTTATGTAGTTTGACAGCTTATAAGTACCCTTGTCTCATTGTTCCCATCAGCATGTCATCATTTTCATAAAATATCTCTAATATTTAAAATAGTATATATACCTACTAAATTGAACTTTTGGCCGGGGATAGCCTTATTATATATTCCGAAAATATTGAAACAAAAAAGCAGTACTTTTGAACTAAAACATATATCTGGTTCAAATGTTTGGTGACCAAATAACGACACTAATTACCTTTGGTGGTTATAAGAAAAGGAATATCACCTAATTCTCTCTAGAATCTAGCTAATTATTGCATGTAAAATACTTGCATATATGTATTACTCCATATGTATGTAGTCATTATAATTTATATTACTCAGAAAAGAAAAAAAAATTATAACTATGTATAAAGCTTGTGATCAGTTTAGAAATGGAATGGTTGGTTGGTTTAAGACAGACATTATGAGGTATTGATCATACTACTACTACGTACGCAGGCCCTAAAATGAACCAATTAATGACTTGTTTAAGTACTCTTAGGTACGTTGTGTTTGATTGTTGGAACCTATATATGGATATATATGATGAGAGTATTATTAACGTCATATATATCCCAATATTAACGTCATATAGAGTATATCCCAAGATATTAATGTACATTCCATATTTTAGTGATGATTGGTTCGTATATAATCTCGATCTCTATCACTTAATGCAGAGTACTACAATATATATGCTACGTATACACTGTGAAAAGTCAAACCGAAACTAATTAACTACACATACGCAAATTAATTTTTTTCGATTCGCCCGAGAACTTAATCCACCCCAAATTAAAAAAAAAAAAAAAAAAAAAGAAGGTACTGTGGAACAAAAAGTGATCAGTTTGATATTGGGTAAATTTTCACAATGCGGGTCATTTCCGTCTATTGTATTGAAAAAAGTACGATATGGTCACACAACATTTATAATTCAATGTCTCAGAAGTACGAAGCAATGAAAAAACAATCGAAAGGAAGATACAGAAGCATGGAAATGAAACCATAACTCAAAAAATTAATATGCATACAAAAACATATTCATATATCTACAATAAAATGGAGCGCATATATATATGTGTGTGTGTGGGGGGGGGGACTAAATGAAATTAAGTAAAGATTGGAAAATACCTCCATTGAGCCAGAGAAGGACAGGCTTCGTTTCGGGATTTTCCATGGCTTCGTAAAACCAATAGAACAGAGCTCTTCCATGACTTTCATTGACAGTTACGTAACCCGAATACTGCTGGAAACTCACCGGAGGCTGCCCGGGAAGCTTTACAACCCGGTCTAACTCTTGTTCCCGCAACACATCTCGGCTGAGCCGACCCGGCTCGACTCGAGCTGAAACCAATAGTAATGGACAAGCTAATACGAAACTCACAACAAGAAAAATATTACTCATGGTGGATAATTTCAACACACCCATGTTTGTACTCTCTCTCTCTCTCTCTCTCTCTCTCTATCTCTGTTGCTCCGAGGTTTGTTGTAAGGAGACTACTGTACATGTGTGGTTTATATAGTTGCAGTGGAAGAGGGAATGACAGATAAGAATTATCTGTACAAGGTTTTCTGTTTAGGCCTTTTCAACGAAAATGGAATTTGGCATTCATTTTTATTCCCTTTGTACTTTGGAAATATCTGTTTTGGAGGGTTGTAATTAAGTACATACTCCGTAACAGGTTGTTACTGGCACCTCCTTTTCATTTGGGGGGTTGTTGGCAACTATAATCCAAGTAATCATCCGATTCTCGCTATATATGATCGCTTCGTATGCTTTAACCAGTCATTTATTTGTTTTTTCATGTCTATTTGACTAAATCCCTCGAAGATAATGGTTCATTTGACTAAATCCCTCGAAGATAATGGTTCATTTTGTTGGTCTTATCATCTTATGATATGTGTGTGTGTGATGACAATTCTATTTGATAATCCAAATTGTATATTTTATTAGTCTCGATATGTAAATCATACACACATGATGGTCATATCTCAACAAAAGATGGTAACCTTTACTTTTATGAGCTTATTAATTTTATGTATGAACTTTTGCTTATTATTACGTTTGGATCTCTCTACCTATTTTGTGTCTTCGTTCAAACAAATTAAACATATTGTCCGGATTATACAGTACTTAACTAGATTTAAGCTGGGCACTTTAAGTGTAATCCCATTTATGTACGCAGATTCAAGTCAGAGAAGCCCACTCACCGCTAATATAAAAAATAAAAAAAAAACTGAGGGTTACGTTTGTTTGTTATTTTTTTACCTGCATTAATAATATTTTATTTAAGAAAATTTGACAAAAGGTAAATCAAATTTGGGGAAAGGGGAGGCTGAGCTACCGAAGTAGGGAATTGCTTCTTATACGCCGAGCCAAGTGCCCTCCTTTCCATCTCTGTCTTAGTAGAGCTTCCAGTACCTTCTTTCAGTTGAAAAGCCAGTTCTTCCGAGCGGGAAGTCAGAGAATCCAGCCAAAAATTGGATGTAAATAAAAACAATAATTGGGACAAAATCCGAAAACACCTGAGAGGGTTACGTTTGTTGCTAGCAGGAGTAATGGTAAAGTGCAATATTACATGACTTCAAAGCTTAGATTTAAGGTAGGGTCCATTTAACAACTAATGGAGTTTGAAGGGTCTGGTCAAATGTCAATTGCTTAATTGGTTTCCAAAACTTGGAAAACCTGGAAGAAGATCTGCAGAGAATCTCGCCGAATATAATTCAATTGATATCATTGCAAAATATGACATGTGATTTCTTCTAAAATATGCTATCTCTTTGACTAAATTAACGTAATAATTAACCAGATTAGGAACAAAAATAATTGGGGTTATGATGAAGCTTCTAATTTTGGCAAAGGATGATTTGATTTGGCAGTTATAGTTGGACTATGACTGAAGAAGAGCATTAATTTTGCAGAATTTTGGTTAAATTACACTGACCTCCCTTCAGGTTTCTGACAAATACACTCACCTCCCTCTGGTTCTGAAAATTATTGTTACCTCTGTTACTTTATAAACTGATATACAAATGCCCTAAACCAAACCAAACCGAGCTTTATGTCTCAATCACTTGGGGTCGGCTACATGAATCATTTTCCTCCATTGAGCTCTGTCATACAAATGCCTTCTTACCGTTTAAATTAGCCTAACAGTGTTAACTCTGATCTATAAAAGACCATTATACCCTCAATACAAATAGTTCAGATATCTCCCATACTTTATTTTAACGTATATATTATTGTACCATATATATATATATATATACACACACACACACATACATACATACATACATACATACATACATACAGTCACTTTCTACTAAAATGCAGACCTCCCATTTTTCGATCAAATTTCAATGATCCGAACCATTCAATGTGTTCAGAACGTCATTTTAAGGGTCCCCACGAGAAATCAGCAAAAAATATGATCGGGAAGTGCTTCATCCGAGCAATTTTTCACAGAAGACCCTTAAAATGACATTCTGAACATATTGAATGGTTTGGATCATTGAAATTTGATCGAAAAAGGAGAGGTCCGCATTTTAGCAAGTTAAGGGCGCCCTTAGTGGAAGCTTGGTGTGTGTACTACAAGTATAAATGACTATTTTATTTTCCTTATGCTAAATCAAATAATAAATAGAAAAATTTATGGCATTCTAACTTTTTTCAGACTTTTGTTTATTGTTAATGCACATTTTATACTTGATCCAAATATGTGTTTCTATTCTTCTCGTAACCAATCTGAAAAATAATGAATTTTTTCAAGAAGCAAAAGGAGTAACCTAAATATAAGATTTATCTAATTTACTTTCTTATCTTTTTTGTCTCATAAAAATTTAAGATTCAAAAGAAAAAAAATAGTCATCTTTTGTAACGACCCGCGCTAGCTGACCAGCTTAACTCTTAATCTAACCACATGGCTCAAAATGTTAACATCGGGTTAATAGTAGCTGATGGGTATTGCCATATATATCAAACCAAATTATCCTTTCATAGGCAATGTGGGACACATAGCCCATTATGTGCTCTCACATTCTCCTCACCTTATGATGCAATGTCCCCGTTGCATTGGCCCAGTAACATTTCTCTGGTGGTTATTCGGATAGGAGAAAGAGAACTACTATGATAGCAACTAAAAACTAGCTACTAGGAAAGGAAGTCCCACATCCAAGAACAAGAGCTAACTAATCCATTAAAATCTGTCCCTTTTTTTTTATCAGCATTAAAATCTGTCCTTGTTTTCCATTTTTCTTTTCTGGCTGTCTTTCTTTCGGTTTATTTGAGTTGTTGAAGGCAAGGCAGCGAGTGAAGGTAGAGGAAGAGAAAAACTATTAAGACAGACTTTTAGTTACAAGCCCTTATAGTACCAGTTAGACGAGCTATGGATGAAGTTTCTCATCGAAGAAACTCTACTTTCTGTCACCGCAAGCCACAGAGGCTGAAAAAGAAGCTACTCGCCTAAGCAGAAGAGAGCCGATAACTGTGTTGAATGTAGAGGAGTGAGGCATTTAGGTCGTGACTATCCCAATCGGGGAAGGTAAGATCTATCTCTTTCTTCTCCGACGCTCTTTGATAGCTGCCCTATTCAGTTAGCTACTTCACTTAGGAGAGACCATTGACGCTAGCAAAAGAGAGAGGACACCCTACTCTATTGTGTGGCACTTAGTTCTGAACATCACATTCGCGTGCTCGGAATTAGATTTTAAAGGTGACTCCCACCATGTAGACCAGAGTTGTGCTTTGATACTAACTGTAACGACCCGTGCCAGCTGACTTGCTCCACGTAGCTCAAAAAATTAATCTCCGATTAATAGTAACTAGCTAGTAGGTATTGCCATATCTATCAAACCAATTATCCTTTCATAGGCGATGTGGGACACATAGCCCATTATGGGTCTCACATCTTTGAACATGAATATTCATAATTTAATATGTAGTTAGGAATTGAGTCTAATAACAGCCACCTCAAAATAATGATTAAGAAAGTTAAACATTTAATTGATCAAGTTTTAAAACTTCACTAAAGGACAAAAGATAGGGCAAAAATTCTCAACAATTGAAGGAAAAAGTTGTACCGAGTTTGGAAAAAAATCCAATAAAAATAAAAAGACGATTTTTTAAATTTTCCTATCCTTAGTGAACTCTTTCGGCCTTGTTCATTTGCTAGTTTTGGTAGTGAGTGGAGAGAGAAATAGAGTAATGATTGGAGGGAGAGGTAATGAGTAGAGATAAATAGAGAGAGAAATGAAAGTAATAATTGGAGAAATAGGGTAATGATTGAAGAGAGAAATAGAGTAATGATTAGAAAACAAAACTAAATCAAAATAAAAAAAAGAAACGAACAATCTTTGAAGTTATTACAAAGATTAAAACAACAAGCGATTAAGGGACTTTTTTCAACATGCAAACAACGTATACATTTTATAATTTGTCTCGACAAGACGTAATCATAAAAATTGAGTTAAAGAGTAAATCAAGGTTGAAAAAAGTATACTAAAAATAAAAGTAAAATTTGGTAGAAGGTAATATTCTGATTTTATGGTCTTTAGGTTACTCTCTTTCGGTTTTACAAAAATATCTTACTATTATTTTTCATATTTGTACGGTATAAGATAAATTCAAAAAGAGCATTTAAACCAGGTATTAAAAATGCACTAACCATAAAAAGAAAGGTCAACAACCTGATTTTTTTATTTTTCCTATTGGTTATATTATTCAAACTCACTACACCTCTAGTGTGTGTGGGACCAATCAAAAAATATGAGTGTGTCATGTGTAAGTGTTTATGATTGAATAATAATTGAGAATTTTGCTTGACAATTTCTTAGTCCTAAATTAATGGGTTGCCCCAAGCGTATGGCGAAGACTGGTGCAACACAATATCCGGTAAGACCGGAGTCGAATCCACAAAGACGGTGATGTGTGCTGACTAAAAAACTCGGGTTTTACTAATTTAAGGGGCTCTTAGGTAGCTGCCCATGGTCGATTTGATTGAGATTAACTAAAACCTAGAAATTGATTGTACTTTTCAAATAATTTAAAGGAGGTACGGTCGTAGGGTTCGTAACACTCGTAGCCCGTCCGAATCAACCTGCTTCATTCGGTGTTCTTAAAAACGTTCAATTTTGGATTGAAAAGATACCCCGCAAGATGCGAAATCTTAGGATTGCCGTTTACCCATGCGCAACGGAGAATGAGTTTTGGACCCTCATTCCCCCGTTCACATGGGCTCCGACAATACCGGCGTTCGTCCACGGGAAGTATTTTTCAATCTAAAATCGTTTGTTCCATTGTTTGAAAATAGGAGCAGTGCCCGAACTAGCCACGGTGTGCTAATCACCCCGCGACCCTACCTATATGACTACTCACTCATTATTAAATAAGAAACAAAAGAAACTCTAACTTGAAACATGCTTCTAAATACGAGATAGAAAATAAATAAAAGATCTAAGTTAAATAAGAACCAACGAATAACTTTTATAAAGAACAGAAATTAAAACGAATTACCGGAGTGCAGGTAATTAATCCCTCACTCCCTGAAACTAGTTGTTGGTAAATGAAAAATGGCTGGCGTACCCACATTAAAACCTCATCGGTTGGCCTGTGCGCGACAGAAGTTTGATGAAAATTTGGAACCAACTCTATCACCTTGTAGTGACATGATTTCTAGCCCACCTAAACCGAAGGCAGGTCTTTAGAGGACTCAAGATTGGACAAAGTATTGGTTATTAGTAGAGGTGACAATTTCAACCCATATTTTTTAACCCGCCCAAATTCGTCCGCTTATAACCCAACTCAATCCTCTCATATTGTATAATGGGTTAATATAGGTTCAACCCATAGTTACTTGGGTTTAGATGGGCCGAAAGTAAGTTCAATATGGGTTAGAATTAAAAACCCAACACACAGTACTCCAGCCCATACATTGCACACAAATCTCACAATTCCACCCAGTACCCGCACATAAATCACACACTCCCCCTTCTCTCTCTCTCTCTCTCATGCCAAAAAGGGTTTAATCTCCCTACGAAAATGGATAGTCAAAATCAAACCAAATCACTCAATTTGGATCGCTTCTAAGCCGATTGATTCTTTTAAATTGCTTTTTACTACTAAGCATGTAACGACCCTGATTTTTGGTAATAAAAATTTCGTTAAATATTTGAATTTTATTTCAATTACTCAGATTTCTTTTAAAATTCCTTTTCAAATCCCAAAAATCAGTCGTTATTGATTCTAGATTTATAAAAAATAATTTTCTTCATATAAAATTATTTGGTCATTTTCTAAAGACAAGTATGCTTATAAAAGCGCTTGTTTATTTTTCCTAGTGAGTAAATAATACCTTTAAATTATATTTCTTGGCTGAAAATCCTACATGGCATGTAGAATTAGT
>JAOTQK010000024.1:9159751-9171803 GCA_025642025.1 Rhododendron ferrugineum | reverse complement strand
TTGCTCGAATTTAAACTTAAGGGGGTGAAGTTGCCAAAAAGTGATAGTTTAGGGGGTGTTCTTGCAATTAAGCCTTTTAGAAAATCCCTCTACTTGGTCGGGGTGCTTGGTGGTTGACAACCCACCTATGCTATCTTGTTTTTCACTTTTAGTAGTTGAATTCGTAAATACTAGTTTCAGGAAGTTATTGTTGAGCCCGGCATGTGGCTTTTGACTTGGTAGTTTGAGTTGGTGGTGACCAAGGGTAGTTAAGCCAAGCTAGTATATGGCCGCCACCGTTTTGCTAACCATTCTTTTGTTAAACCAAGGTCGGTCATTACAAGCTTTAAAGTCCTTGGTTGATATTTAGTACGTTTTGATTCCGTTTTTATTGAACTTTTGTATATTGGCATGCATGCTTAGTTTGTGGCATATTTATTTTGGGTGGTAAAATGTTCGGCTGTGTAGTTTAGTTTTCTATCCATTGGTGCTCTCCACATATTAAGGCATGGTATTTTTTTTGTTCACCGCTCGTAATTCCCACCACCTTTTTGTGGGATATGGTTACTTTTTGTATAAAAGGTAGCTACAAGGCAAGGCCAAAAGCAGCTTGAGGACGGCCGTACCCTGGCTGACTACAATATTCAGAAGGAGTCCACCCTTCACTTGGATGCAGATTTTTGTAAACACTTTGACCGGAAAGACCATCACCTTGGAGGTGGAGAGCTCTGACACCACTGACAACGTGAAGGCCAAGATCCAGGACAAGGAGGGAATCCCTCCGGACCTACAGAGGCTCATCTTCGCCGGCAAACAGCTTGAGGACGGGCGCACCCTCGTGGATTACAACATCCAGAAGGAGTCCACCCTCCACTAGCTGCTGCACCTCAGGGGTGGCATGCAGATCTTTGTCAAGACCTAGACTGGGAAGACCATCACTCTGGAGGTGGAGAGCTCCGACACTATTGACAATGTGAAGGCCAGGATCTAGGACAAGGAGGGTATCCCCCCGGATCAGCAGAGGTTGATCTTTGCTAGGAAGCAGCTTGAAGATGGAAGGACTTTGGCTAACTACAACATTGAGAAGGAATCCACCCTGCATCTTGTCCTACATCTCCATGGTGGGTTTTGAGCTTTTTCAGGTGGTTTGGTCGACGGTGTTGGTTGTTTAATTAAGTTCGTAGTATCTGTGTCTTGTGTGGTGGTTGGTTTGTGGGTATGAGAGGAGTCGTATGTGGTTTGTGATTGTATGGACAAACTTTTTTTGTTTTCTTTTTGGTTTCCGTGTTTGGGTACTATGGCGGCGTGTGATCTTAGACGTCAATGGCCATAAGATGTTGTTGGGTCTGGAACAATATCGAATAAAAACTTAGTTTTTAATATACTTGACTTATTATTGTGATTAGTTTTGTGCTTATTTTGCATTCTCAGGTTAAAATCTCTTGGCTTGGTTAAAAGCACGTTGTATTATGACTGTAGCATGAATGGGGTTTTGTTGTTGCATTGTTGGTCATCATGTTTTGTTTCAGATATTAACGGATGAACAAGAATAAGGGATGTCTTCTGGAATCAAGAGTTGAGGAGCCCATGTTTTGGGAGTTAGGTATTATTTATTAGATGTTTGTAGAGCAACTGTGACGGGCCCCCCTTGGGCAAAAGTTCAGAATTCACTGGCCCCCTTGTCGTGTATATGGTGTAACTTATTTTCAAACACAGGGAAACATATTTTCCAGATGGGGCATCTTAATTTCATAAAAGGAGCCACATATGTGGACTGACAAACCAAGTGTCACGGGTCAGAAAACAAAAAGGTGACATGACATTTCAATGGGCCCTCTTGTCGTGTATATGGTGTAACTTTTTTTCATACACGGGGCAACATATTTTCCAGATGGGGCAACTTAATATCATAAAAGGAGCCACATATGTGGACTGACAGAGCAAGTGTAACGGGTGAAAAAACATAATGGTGATATGACCATTCACTGGCCCCAGTAAGAGACTTTTAGTAAGATTCCCTGAGACTTATAGTGAGAGACTTGTTGTAAGATTTCCTGAGACTTATAGTAAGATTCCCTGAGACTTGTAGTTTCCCAATTCCATCAAATGGCGCCGTATTTTTGTTGATTGGGGAAACTAGAAGTTGAAGGCACGTGTTCGAAGAAACATTTAGCTGTGATAATAAATGGATTTGCCATTTGATGGGTTCCATTTTTTTATTTTTGTATGTGTGTTATAATAAATTCGTATGTGTGATTTACAGGCAGGGCAACTTCTTTGCCAGAATGGGCAACTTTATTTTATAAACAAAGCCACTTAGGTGAATTGACAGAGCAACTGTGACAGGACAGCCATTCAGTGAAAACAAACATTTAAATTATTACAAAATTCATTATTTGATGTGGCCTTATGTCCTCTATAAATGACAATACCACCTGGTTGAGAAGTCCATAGCCCCTTTTCTTTACCCACATTACCTTGTTAGTTAAATTCCATCTAAACAACTCTTCCATATATTCACTTTTCCATATATTCAGAAGTTTGTAATGGAAGCTTTAGAAGAAGCTATCAATGCATGTGTTGATGCTGAAAGCGCATTCAGAGCTGATATCATTAACAACATCCCTTCATGCTACATGATTTCCGTGGGCTACAAAGTCAAACAAGTTTCCATCAATGTGAAAGTGCCTCCTTTTCAGTGGGCTCTCAATTGGGAGCCACAATATTATAAAGTAGGAGTCCATGCCAAAGGTTCAATACAAGAACGAGAAAATGCAATTCGAAGTATAATGGGTTAGGATGATGATGCAATACTGCCTTACCATTCAAACAATGGAAGCTTTGACATCGTTGTCTATTGTTGCGGTATAGAATGGGACAAACCACTCCCAAACATCGAGGACGCGATTTCAAATTTGGTTGGCATGGTTAACATCGACTTATTAATTATTTTGCAGGCCCCATATCCCATTGAAACTCATCGGGAATTTCTAACAAACATGGGCTTCGTAGGCCAACATGCGGTAGAGGGGGCAATATTCGTGAGCGGCAATGCATGGTTCCTCTACACAGGCGAAATGTAAAAGTGGAAATGGAGGTGCATGAGAATCAGGAGATCAACGTGACAATGACCCGTAAAGGTTATGAGCGCCACGTTGTGAATCTGCTACAACAAAAAAAGAAGGGAAACAAATAAATTGTTCCCGTATAACTGTAGTTCGTGTGTATTATTTTACCTTTAAGTTGCCGTGTCTGTAGTTCAAATTATTGTATGAGGTTATTGTCGTGGGTTATGTCATTAATTATTCCTATTAACGTAAACTGGAAGACTTTTCAAAACTCATTAATTTTACTCGCATTTGCACTTGAATGGAGATGTTGTCCCGTATTCATACAAGGTGAAACCATGTAATATTTAAGGTTTTGGTGTTACTCAAAACACCAAGAAAGTTTGATATGGCCTATCACTGCTGTAATTGAATTTAAATAAGTTAAATAAATACTCTGACCCGAGTTTAAGACATTGGTGTTGTTACTTAAATCCACATACCACTATATTTCCCAGAATTTAATTACAAAGGCAAAACAAATAAAGTTTACTTCTATAACCAACATTACCAACCAAATGGAAGGCCCAATGGGATAGCCTTCATATTCAACTACAAAACCATCTGATTAACACATACAACCAAAGCTACGAAAACCAATCACTAGAACAAAGAAAGAGTCTGCTATTAAGTACCATGGTTAGAACATATGACCATTACACTTTTAGTCTCAACAATAGTTAGACAGAGAGAGAGGGGGCTAATTAGCATAAAAAAAATAAACAACCAATAGTTCAATTTAAAAGGGTTTAGTACAATGAAGTTGACACAATTCAGAAATGGCATCCCCACCGTGCGATTGCACCTAGGTACGCCAATAGTAGGATACCGATCATCAGCCAAACCAACCTTTGCTACCTGGAACACAATTACAACATTGTTATTCAGTCAGAATTAGAAATTTGCGTTATTTACAAAACAGAAATTTGATTGAATATAGAGAGAATATCCCCAAAAACCACACAACTGGGCCTTTGACCAAAGTTTAGCACTTAACATGAAGGATGTAACCGAACATGCTTTCCAGTCAATGCGACCTCATATCCAAGTTGATCATAACCGGAATACATAGCCACATTCTCTGAATGTGAAGAGAGACAAGTTTCTTGGTCAAAACACACATGTGCATACCAACGCCAGTAACTTGGAATAATAAGATTAAGCTCATGCTGAAGACAAGTTTCCAATCAACAGACAATGTCTTGGCATCTCGGCATGGATTTGGCATTCCCAACACCACGTATTATTCTTTTCTTGAGGCACACCCTCCCGTTCCTTATAAACAGAGAGCAAAGTCAAAAGGTCACCATTGGGATGGCAAAATTGCACCTTATAGTGATCAAATTTAAGCTTATCTTCCTCATTACTCACTCTGCAAAATATGGTACTGGCATTTGGCATAATCGCAGCCAGAACAAGACCCTCTTTACCGAAGCGATGCTCGAACCATTGAAGAATTAATTTTCCCAACCAAGGTTCAATGCCCAATCTAACCAATTTAAGCATGTCCGTTGTTAAATTCAAAACATCATTCTTCAATAAAACAGCTCCTAACTGGATAAGATTTCTAATAGCCATGTCAATAGCTATTGCATTAGGAGCATCAATAAAATCTAAACTCTGTACATAAGTTGTGCCCAAAGCAACAATCCTAAAAACTGCCACACCAAGATGAACCCAAGTGATCTATTGGGTTCATGATGAGGTGGCATCAATTGAAAATCACTTTCAGAATAAAGTCTATAACACCTTCTCGGTTAAGTTCTCCCAGTACGACCAGCTCGTTGATTTGCAGAGCTCTGACTAATCCTGCAAAACTTGAGGACATTCATACCAGAGCTAGGTTCAAACCTAGTCTCTTTCACAACGAATTTGAACTTTTCACAGTTCCATTCTATTTCCATCTGAGATTTTAACTTTTTCACAAGCCCATTCTACTTTTCAAATAAGGTCCTACTTTTTCCGACAAACTAATCATACGATACGATTAGTATACGAGCATATTTTTGGATAAAATACACACTCCATTCGTGTCATCCAACTGGAAATACCAACAACATCTTACCCAATCAAGGAATGGACTAAATTAGGATATGAAGCAAAGAAACTTGACAATTCAAAGGCTTTAATAGTTAAAATGACTATAATAGAAACTTATGAACAAAAGACACTGCTACAACCAGTCTTATGAATCTTACCTTGTTTTCTGCAGCCATCTTTACTTTCCCCCAAAATGCACCTGCACGGACACATCCGTATAAGCATGTTAATTTAATTTGAACATCATAGCACAAAAGCATAAACAAGTGTGTGCAAGCACCCTAAAATATCGATATGGTGCCAGGTGAATTACTGTTTAATAATGGCTACACACATGGGGAAAAAAAGGATGAAGACCAGATTTCAATTACGCGCACATTAATTCACTCGAACAAATGGGAATTGAGGCAGGATCCTATCGGGACCAGAGATATTTCTCAAAAATGTCCAATGGAACATATCAGTTCACAGGCTACATGTATTACTCTCTGCATCCGCTGATCCAAATGAACTCCAAACAACACATAAGCTCCATCAACGGAAAATATGATAATTTTGCAAGTAAATTTGTTAGTCGAAGTAAATTGTTAAGGCCAAAACCAAAATAAAAAATAAAAAATTGTTTGCGTATACCTATCATCCGGGTATTCCAAAGTTCGTATAACATCCAATGAAACAAACTAAGAGTAGTTAGTAAAGATAAGGCAAAAGAGTTTGACATATGTGTGAGTGTACCTATCATCCCGGTCTCATGGATTGGCATGTGCTACGGTTGTGCCCTGGTTCGTGACATCGGCTGCAAAAAATTGTGCCCTTGTCTTGTGTCTGTGACTCAATCCTTCTCTTTTTCGGTCGGCCTGCCTGCCTTTTCACAGCAGGGGGATGTAAAAAAGGATCGGTACAAGAAACACCATTATTGACGTTATTATCATTCAGCTCGTTCACAGCCAAAAATGATGATGCACTAGGCATGTCATGCAACGGCACTAGGGACATGGTACTATCATATATCGCCATTTGCATCTCCTTTTTGAGGAAAGGATCCACCATGAGCGCAAGGAATAGCATGAGCAGCATGAGCGCAAGGAATTTCGGACATCTGCCAAGCAAGACAACTGCAATGCCGAGGGATCAGCTTGACTGCATAAAGTTTTCTAGTGTCTTTTGCGACAATGAACTCAGTCGGCGAGGAGTTACGATGTGTAAATTTCCAAGCATATTCTTGAGACTTCTTAATTTCCTTCTCAATTTCTTTGCCAACCGGCAATTTCCATTTCCTAACCTCGGTATGCTTATAGAGCAATAATTCAGTGGTCTTCGACACATGTCCCGTCATAAATTGGACGATGTCCAATTCCCTTAATGGCAATATCCAAGAATTGAAACATTCAGCAAGATTCGTGTACATCTTGTCCCATCTCTTGTAAGGGAAAAAAGCATTAGACCAGTACTTTGGATTGTTATCTTCCACCCATTTTGATAGATCAGGAGAAATTCCATACAACTTGCCTAAATGATACTTGAATGAGTCTTCCATCCTTGCGTACGCAAGATCATTTACCACCTTTAGAGCCGTGTTCTGTCTTTCAGCTTTTAACCCCTTTGAGCTGGCAAACTTGCTGAAGTTTTCCTTTAGGTGACGGAGACACCATGCATTACAATCCCCGCCAAAAACCTTAATTATACCATTGAGCAAAGAATGATTCCGATCGGTGACCAACACAACTTGACATCCTCCAAGAACCTCCTTAAGATTAACCAAGAACCATAACCAGTCTTCATCATTCTCACTAGACACAATGGCATATGCTAGGGGGTACAACCCATCGTCCGCATCATGTGCAGTAGCCGATAGAACGTGGCCCCGATAGTATCCGGTCAAGAAACATGCATCCAACTTCAAAACTGGCCTGAGATAACCTGATTGGAATGCAGCAATGGAGCAACCATAAGAAACAAAAAGTTACTTGAACTTGCCTTCATCTGTTGACATCCATATTGCTTTAGTATTTGGTATGTCTTCAACAAGCCGCCGACACATCCATGGTACTAGGTGGAAAGTCATCGAAGGAGGTCTTGTGATGGCCTCATTAGCCTTTTCTTTCACCCTCCATCCTTGACCGTAATTAAGACGACATTGGAACACATGCTCAAAGTCCTTGCAAATATCCCTCGGCAAATATTGAGGCTTGTCCACAATTCGATTTTTGAAAAGCAACCCCATTTGTTTACTGCAAAAGGTCACCTTATAATTACTAGCATCTTCTGCATTGTGTAGGTGCTCATTCCTAAACATTATGACATGAACCAAATCAGTTGAACCCTCACATTTTGTAGTCAGCTTCCAAGGACACCCCGCTACTTTACATACCAATCGGTAGTAGGCTCTACTATTATCCAAGTAAGTGAAGCTGAACTTGTTCGATGCAGCAAATACTAACACTGATTGCTTGAAAAGGTCGGGGCTTTCAAATAGTTGACCCTTCCCAGTTAAAATCTCATTTGCATTGTCTGGCAAATACGGCACCAACCCCATCTCTTGGCTAATACTATTGCTGACCTGACTGGAAGAAGGTAGTGCCAGTATTCCTCCAGGCGAGCTAATGTTGTCAGTGACCATCGATTCCCTAACACATAAAATATATATGGTTATTCATATGCAAACAAATAACTTATAACTGTAAATTAAAACGAAACAAGTCATCTAACCTTGTTGAATTATAAGCGGTATTGTGGATAGGGTCATTATTTTGCCCTATATCTTCTACAAACAAGTCGACATCATCTTCGTTCAAGTGGAACAACATTGCAACACCATTGTCGTCATTTAAAGTTACATACTTCGTCTTGCCCCTCTTTGTGTTATAGAAAAATATTTTACCTTCCAAATTAATGTTAAGGGCACCACAAACCTTCTCAAGCAACTCATTTACTTGACTTCCTTCCTCAAGTAGAATAGCTACACACATCCCACTGTTGTACAAGAAGGTGCCATTGGCGTTTACCTTCCTTTCTCCACCCCAGTAGCAAAAACTTGTCAATGTTTTCTTCTCCCTATTCTCCATACCTAAAACGTAAAATTGTAGGTAATGTATTCAATTCATGACCCAAGTTATGTACACCACAAAAAAAAAATTACATTACGTGTCAAACCGCAACAAAAAAAAAGTTATTACATTACGAAGTTTGCAAATTACATCCAACAAATATACATAACAAGTGGTATTTATTAACAATATGGCAGTTCAACCTGTGTAAGCCAACGAGATATTAGATTAGCAATACATAAGCATTGACCATGTTAGCAAAAAACGGATACAAAATATTTTCAAGTTTGTAAATTACATCCAACAAACATACAAAAAAGTCGTATTTCTGAACAATATGGCATTTCAATCCATGTAAGTAAAACGAGGCAACGAGTTAAAAAAAAAACAAGGAGTAACATTAGGAAACTTAAAAAGCAACTACTATTACATTTTCAGGAAAAAAACAAGTTACATAACTTCAATCAGAACTACATTTCATACAAAACAACACACAAAGGTAAATGGACAGCCATTCAGTGAGTTAAAACATGGTCGACTACCCAACAACTATAATATTTTCAGGAAAAAAATAAGTTACATAACTTGAAGGAGAACCACATTTTATACAAACCAACACACAAGGGTAACGGGACAGCCATTCAGTGAGTTAAAACATGGGTGACTGCCCTTAACAGTCTAGTGCATACTTTGTTACATAGAGAGCAACAAAAGTTCATATAAGGAGTAACATTAGGTGACTTAAAAAGCAACTATTACATTTTCATGAAAAAAAAAATATACATAACTTGAAAGAGAACCACATTTCATACAGACCAACACACAAGGGTAAAGGGACAGCCATTCAATGAGTTAAAACATGGGTGACTGCCCTTAACAGTCTAGGGCATACTTTGTTACATAGAGAGCAACAAAAGTTCATACAAGGAGTAACATTAGGTGACTAAAAGAGCAACTATTATATTTTCAGGAGAAAACATGTTACATGACTTGAAGAAAAACAAAATTTCATACAGTGCAACACACAAGGGTAAAGGGACAACCATTCAGTGAGTTAAAACATGGGTGACTGTCCTTTATAGTCTAGAACATATTTTCTTACATAGAAAGCAACAAAAGTTCTTACAAGGAGTCACATTTGGAGACTTAAAAAGCAACTATTATATTTTCAGGAGAAAACATATTACATGACTTGAAGAAGGACCACATTTCATACAAAGCAACACACAAGGGTAAAGGGATTGCCATTCACTGAGTTAAAACATGGGTGACTGCCCTTAACAGTCTAAGGCATACTTTCTTACATAGAGAGCAGCAAAAGCTCTTACAAGGTGTAACATTAGGTGACTTAAAAAGCAACTATCATATTTTCAGGAGAAAACAAGTTACATGACTTGAAGAAGAACCACGTTTCATACAAAGCAACACACAAGGGTAAAGGGACAGCCATTCAGTGAGTTAAAACATGGGTGACTTCCCTTAACAGTCTAGGGCATACTTTCTTACACAGAGAGCAACAAATGTTCATACAAGGAGTAACATTAGGTGACTTAAAGAGCAACTATTATATTTTCAGGAGAAAACATGTTACATGACTTGAAGAATAACCACATTTCATACAGAGCAACACACAAAGGTAAAGGGACAGCCATTCAGTGAGTTAAAATATGGGTGACTGCCCTTAATAGTCTAGGGCATATTTTCTTACATAGAGAGCAACAAAAGTTCTTACAAGGAGTAACATTAGATGACTTAAAAAGCAACTACTATTACATTTTCAGGAGAAAACATGTTACATGACTTGAGGAAGAACCACATATCATACAAAGCAACACACAAGCGTAAAGGGACAGCCACTCAATGAGTTAAAACATGGGCGACTGCCCTTAACAGTCTAGGGCATATTTTCTTACATAGAGAGCAACAAAAGTTCTTACAAGGAGTAACATTAGGTGACTTGAAGAGCAACTATTATATTTTCAGGAAAAAACATGTTACATGACTTGAAAAAGAACCACATTTCATACAGAGCAACACACAAGGGTAAAGGGATAGCCATTCAGTGAGTTAAAACATGGGCGACTGCCCTTAACAGTCTAGGGCATATTTTCTTACATAGAGGGCAACAAAAGTTCTTACAAGGAGTCACATTAGGTGACTTAAAGAGCAACTATTATATTTTCTGGAGAAAACAGGTTACATGACTTGAAAAAGAACCACATTTCATACAACGCAACACACAAGGGTAAAGGGACAGTCATTCAGTGAGTTATAACATGGGTGACTGCCCTTAACAGTTTAGGGCATATTTTCTTACATAGAGAGCAACAAATGTTCATACAAGGAGTAACATTAGGTGACTTAAAAAGCAACTTTTATATTTTCAGAAAAAAAAAAACAAGTTTCATAACTTGTAGGAGAACCTCAACACAAAAGGCTAAAGGGACAGCCATTCAGTGAGTTAAAACATGGGTGACTGCCCTTAACAGTCTAAGGCATACTTTCTTACATAGAGAGCTACAAAAGTTCATACAAGGAGTAACATTAGGTTACTTAAAGCGCAACTATTATATTTTCAGGAGAAAACATGTTACATGAGTTGAAGAATAACCACATTTCATACCGAGCAACACACAAGGGTAAAGGGACGGCCATTCAGTGAGTTAAAACATGGGTGACTGCCCTTAACAGTCTAGGGCATACTTTCTTACATAGAGAGTAACAAAAGTTCATACAAGGTGTAACATTAGATGAGTTAAAGAGCAACTTTTATATTTTCAGAAAAAAACAAGTTACATAACTTGAAGGAGAATCACATTTCATACAAACCAACACACAAGGGTAAAGGGACAGCCATTAAGTGAGTTAAAACATGGGTGACTGCCCTTAACAGTCTATGGCTTACTTTCTTACTTAGAGAGCAGCAAATGTTCTTACAATGAGTAACATTAGGTGACTTAAAGAAGTACTATTATATTTTCAAGAAGAGTTTTTTTCGGAAACATCCCTCAAACTATCAAAAACGTTTACTTTGTCCTCCAACTATTGAATCCAAGTCTATGTTTTTCTCCTCTCTAACTTCTATTAACTTTTAAACGAAAAGCACCCATGCGAGCAGCACATTCCACACCTTAAGGTGCAGATTGTCATTCCACATCAATCCACCAATCTGGCACCAAACTTAAATGGGTTCCCTCCATTTTGGGTATATATACAGACATACAATCGAGAAAAAATAGAGTACAACACCAAAAGTATACCACCTGGGTCCATCCCTTGACCTCTCTCCCTTCCTGTGACCTCCCTCCATCTCCAGGCTCCAGCCATGCATTCTTCATCCTCTTCCTCTTCAAACACTCTAAATGAGTACCCTATTGATCATTTTATGGTTGACGAGAGTGTAACTGCTGCAAATCTAAAGTATCTACCATGAAGTTGTGTCCATGTTTGAAGTGCTGAAACTGAAGTTATGACTGTGTCCTAAGTTGTGTCTGTGTCCAAAATTTGTGTCTTAAAATGCAATGAAATGATTTCACCATTGCCTTGCATTTGTTTGTGCAATGAAATGATTTCACCACTCTAAAATTGGTAACAAAGCTACATCTAAACTAGTACAGGAAAGTGCATCAATCAAAGTGCAACAAAGTGTAGCAATCATTGCAAATCAAGCTGAAACTGAAAGTGCAGATTCAATGTCAAATACAGATTCAATAGCTATCAAACTAAAGTAGGTTCAACTAGTTCAGATTCAACTGTCATTAGCTACAAAAAAATAGACAACATTCTGGTTCTGCTATTAGTAACAAAATTCTGGATTTGTGTGTGTAAGAATGGTGTGGATTCAACTGTCATTAGCTACAAAAATCGTCCATTGCAGCC
>JAOTQK010000024.1:9071929-9119853 GCA_025642025.1 Rhododendron ferrugineum | reverse complement strand
ACCTTACGAGCAAAAGTAAATAAAAACAACTAATTAAGCAATAAAGTGAAATAAAACTAACTACTAGCGCACCCTTTGTTACATTTCCGGGTGCTTATCACCTGTCGGGTATGTAACACCCTTAATGCTATATGCTCCATGCATTAGGTATTCTGTCGTATCTCGTAGATGGTTTGGATTCCATCCCTATCACATCAATTTCATCCAACTCATTCGCAAAGATAATCATTCCAACTGGAATTCCTTTGGTCCAAGTAGGGATGGTCATGAAAGATGATTGGCACTATCTACTCCTTGAGTAAGATTAACCTACTGTGTAGCAACTTACCCCAAACCGTCGAGGGTATTCCTCCCACATTTTCAAACTTCTTCGCGCTCAACAAACCCTGGGATTCAAGTATATCGCCTAACGGCTTGGTAAGGCCCGATGGCAAATCTCGTATTAAGCTTTGCGCTTTTTAATAAAATTGAATGCCTCAAACTACGAACGTCTGAATTTTCCCAGTGGAATACGTAGGCAGCCACTCCGCACGACCGTACCCAAAATATTTTTGAAAAACTCTCGAGATGTTTGCCTCGCTGAATTCGAGTTTCTTACGGCTTTGACATTCACTTGAATGTGTCTTACGGCTATCCAAGCTCTATTAAAGAGGGGCATCTATAGACACCCAAATTTGGCTCAACAAATATTTCGGGTCCCACTTTGAGGACCATCCCGATGATGAGCAGGTTGTATTATTGTTGTGGTTGACTTCACGTGAGCCCCCGAAGGACTTTGTAGGTCATTTAGCTCCTTAAAAAGCCCAATCCAGAGCCAAAAGGCCTAAAATCCAGTTTCTAAGGCAAATTCTTTTGTCCGCCGCCAGAACCTTGTGTTGGACGCCACTTCTATCTTTCCCCAAAGGAATCTTTACAATTAAAACCTCCCGTTGAGATCAATCCCTCGGCCGCCACTTTGTTCTGCTGGCCGCCAAATTGATTTCCCAGAAATTCTAGACAATAAGCAATGTGTTTGATCCAAACCCTAACTCTTGCGCAGCTGAATATACTTTGTGAGCACGAAATCAACCTCGAAAAACCTAAATTTCCATATCCATTGACCTAAATCATGTGGCCTTGGTTGATTCCCGTGCCCTATATAAAGAGGTGCAATCCTAGGATTTTACAACATAACAAACAACTTCCGCCCACAAATTCTCGTAGCACACATCATCTCCTACCTACATACTTTACAGAAACCATCTCTCAAATCCTAGCTTTAAAAGCCCTCTAACCTCGTGAGTTGGATACACCCGAGTGATCAAACCCTCAAAGAACCCACTTAGTTCTTAGGATTTCGTGAAGCAATCACAAACAATCACCCTCAATCCGAGCAATCAAGCTACTAGGATCAAGGTGATGAGGCCAATCGGCCTTTGGTTCGTCATTTTTTCTGTATTCTATTAATTCCTAACATCGTTTTCTAAGTTTTTGTAAAATTCTATGTTCTAGCGTGAGAAAAAACACCGGCCGGTAAAACAAAACCAGTAAGATCTGGCTGCAATATCTATTTGCTGGCCGGTAGATATTTTGCATGGCGTCACTTCCCCTATCTTGTGCAGTTTACTTTCAGTCTGGATCACCTATTAACTGTTAATGGTTTAATTAAATTAATTATTTATAGGATTAAATAAATTAATAATTGGTTTTATGTTGAATAATTATGGGCCGGCATCTCGGCCGGCAGAGGAGGGTGCCTAACACCTTTCTCTCACCGTATCTTTGGTTTCCAAATCTAGAATATATCTCTGTCCAGTTTCTTGGATCCTAAAACCAAGTGGCGACTCTCGATTGTATAAGTGCGCTGCAATGGGCACTTCAAATTTAATGGTACCGCTGCCGTTTGGCTAAATAAGCCAAGTGGCTTATTTTTTTGTCCTTATTCAAAAAAAATTCGTATTTGTTAGTTTTGTGTCAATTTTTTGGGGATTATTGCATCTCCATGACGAGAGAAATCTAAAAAGTAAAAAAATTTGATCGAAACCTAATTTTTTTGAATAAAGACAAAAATAAGCCAATAGATGCAGCCAAAAAAACTAAGCAAAATAAATCTTAGAGAAAAACAAAATCATAGAAGATTTTACCTTATTTTACCAAACCGAAACGAGCCTTTGACCCCAATCATTTTACCTTATTTAACAATTAAAATCAAAACCTCTGGCATTTCAACTCTTTGGTAATGAAGCATAGGTCTTTTTTTTTTTCTACAAAAGTGAGAGGTACTGTATTAATAAAGTCCAACGGCACTTACACAACGAAATTCATTACAAATAACTTGGACAAAGCCAAACTAATCATCTAACTGATACATAGCAAGAAAAAACGAGGCGATTGATATCTTTCATCCCCAGTCCAAGCATCGCCTAACGCACCTTCTGCTGAGCGGAAGTTTCATATATCTTATACCAGTCTCAAAAAGAAATACATTGCTAGCCCAGAAAAAAAGACAACAAGAACCCAAACGATCAGATGAGCTTCAACCAGAAATGAACACACTTTTGAATTTCGAGTAAACCACCAATAGATGCATATTAAGCTTCACGAGCCCGAACAATAAATAAATCGCCTAAAGGCAAGCTTTATTACTCTCACAAGGAGAGACAAAACTCCCATAAGGAGAGACCAAACTCCCTTAGATCTTGCTCTAAATCCAATTATATCGCTCCCAAAAACCGTTGAACGGTTCGCAATCCTCACTGCCTCCATTGCTGCTGCCACAAGGGCTCCGGCGACGGATTACATGCAGACAAACGACTCCGGTGACGGCGGAGCCTGCCGAACAGAGAGGGTTAGATCTAAGAGAGGAAAAAACGAAAAGAAAAAAATCATAGGGAAAAGAGAGAAGAAAGAGGAGAGCGGATGGAGGAGGAGAGCCCGGGGGAGGAGGGAGAGGAGCGCCTCCCCTCCCAAAAAAAAAAATAAGGCGGTTGTGGCTTCTCAAAATCACCTTAAAGCTCTCAAAACCCTAGAAGAAAAAAGAATCATTGGCTTTGTTCATTTAAGAGTTTTGGGTATTTTAGTTTTGGTAGTGGGTGGAGAGAGAAATAGGGTAATGATTGGAGATAGGGGTAATGATTGGAGATAGATAGAGAGAGAAAATAAATTAAAAATTGAAGAAATAGAGTAATGATTAGAAAAAGATATAGGGGTAATGATTGAAAAATAAAGTTAAATCAAAGTAAATATGTTAAACGAAGAAGACCATTATTATTTGTGGCTTCTCAAAAAATGAAGCATAGGTCAGGTTCGTTATCCTTTCAAAAAAGGTCAGGTTCGTTAATCGTTATTGTTACATAGGGTGCACCTAAATGACCTAATTATTCCACAAGGCAACAAACCCGACCAGGAAACAAAGCTACCTGATACCTACTTCGTACGATACCTACTTCGTACTATACAATTACACAACAGAGTAACAGAAACCGAGGAGAATCTTCCAAATGTTGTCGGATAACTTACCGCGGATAACTATCTAAGGCTTTGTTTGGATAGATTTTTAAGAATTTTTTAGTTTGTTTTTTGAGGTAATGAATGGAGAGAAATTAGGGTAATAATTAAAGATAAAGGTAATGAGTGGAGAAAGATAGAGAGAAAAATGAGAATAATAATTGGATATAGGAGTAATGAGTGGAGAGAGAAATAAAAGTAATGATTCAAAGTACGGTATAATGAGTGTTTTTTGAGTTAGAATTATTTTTTCAAATTAGCATTCAAACAAGGCATTAAGGTCTCGTTCCGCTAACTTTCTAAACTATCTTTTTCAAAAAAAAATGTAATTTCAAACTCAAATATAATGAAAATGAAAAATAATTTTTTGATTTTTTTTTGCACCGTTTAAAAGATCTCAATGAAATATATCAAACAATATCCATATTGGTAGAAAAATTATTTGCGTAAATACATAATTTTGAGTTTCAAATTACAATCTTTTTGAAAAACAAGGTTAACAAAGAAACTAGAACGACACCTAAACCTCAAAACCATCTTGCATCCTTCAACCAACAAGTATTTAATTCAATACTCCGGGGCATACCCTTCCCTCTCACATAACATGTCATAGACCAATTTTGATGATAATCCCCAATTTATGTTTCGTCAACTAAGCTCCCGTTCCGCAAAGGTTTTTATTTTTTAGTACTCCTTCCGTTCTATATTCTTGGTCTTGTTTCACTTTTTGTGTCACTCAAAAAATTGTCTATATCTTTTAATCTATAATATTTTTTATGATTTAAAAAACTTTGTTTAATAAAATTAATTGAGATCTATCAAACAAGATCCATATTTGATGTCAAAAACATTATAAATTAAAAGATATAACTAATTTTGTGAGAGATCCCAAATGTAGTAAACATGACCAAGAATATGAGATGGAGAGAGTACTTATTTTTCGTTTTACGAGACATTATTCTCTCACAATACATCATTTTTAATTCAAAAAATAAGTATTTATTTTTCTTAGCAGAACAGAGCCTAATCACAGTGCCCACATCAATTAATGTCTTCCTCTGCTAATCGTCCATGTCAGCTGTATAAAGAGATCATTTTTCCTTGGGGTGATTCTATTGAGACCCTAGTAAAAGTTTCTCTCTAGCATCAATGTCTCTCTACACCCATTTAAAATTTCAAAGGTGGTTTAAGGGAAAAAAAAACAAAAAACAAAAAGAATAATGGACAATAAAAATAAGACAGAGTATTTTTAGTTGTTTTTTAGGGTGTGAATTTAGATTAAAAAAGAGTTAAAATGGGACCCACACAATAGTGTTCTCCCTTCTTTTCTCTCTCTTCTCTCATACGTTTCTCTCTCCTCTCTCCTGCCTTTCCTGCGCCCACCTGAGAACTCTTCTCTGTCTCTCTCCTTTCTCTCTCTCAATCTTCCCTTCCGCTCTTGATCGTGGAAAATTTTCCAGTGCCAAGCGGGTACCACGTGGTGCCCGCTCGAGCATCCAAGCCGTCCATTGCGTATTTGAATGGCTCAAATTTGGAGAGAGAAAAAGAAGAGAGAAAGTGTTGGAGTGAGAGGAGAGAGAGGGTTTCAATCCGAGCCGTCCAAAAGTGTATCAGACGGCTCGGATGCTCCAAGCGAATACCACGTAGGATATACCCGCTCGGTACTAAAAAATCACTCCTTGATCGTACAAGCCAGTAAGCCACATATAACCCACCTCTAAAATCTGACCCTAAAATGAAACACAAAAAAATGGCTCTAAAAGGGGCAAATGGGGCAAAAAAAAAAAGGATTTTCTTGTTAGAGGCCTAAGGTCGTACACAAAAGTGGTCTAAAAGAGTCACATGGGATGCTCTAAGGGTTGTCCCGTAAATAGGCCTTGTACTGGAAATCACTTTAGATGTCCAAATACTATCACCGTTCCACTGACACTTTTTTTTACATTTTATTTTGCTCGGCAACACTTTTTTTACTTTTAGAAAAAGTGTACGTTTTGTCCTGTTTCAATTTTTTTTTTTTTGCGTTTGTTAGTTTTGTGCCAATTTTTTGTGAACTATTGATTCGTCGAGACGAGACGAATCGGAAAAGTTAAAAAAATTACTTTTACCCGAATATTTTGGAAAATAACTAACTTTAAAGCAAAAAATGTCAACTTCTTTCAATTTTTTTTTTACTTAAAAGTGATTATTTTCCAAAATATTTGGGTAAAAGTAAAATTTACTTTTTCGTCTCGTCAAGACGAATCAATAATCCACAAAAATTTGGCGCAAAATTAACAAACGCGCAAAAAAATTGAATAAGGACAAAATGTGCACATTTTCTAAAAGTAAAAAAAGTGTTACTGGAACGAATAATTGTGTAAGTTTTGGTGTGGACAAGGGAAGCTCCAAATTTGGAAGGTCATCAATTTATTTGAAGTCACCAAATTTGGAGTGAATTGAACCCATGAATTTCAAAAAGACTTTCCAAGAAACAAAATTATGTCGTCACTAGTGTAAGGTGCAAACCGAGCATAAGCTAGCGTTTCCGGTAGTGAATAAGTTTTGAGAATGAATTTGTTGCAATCAAATTGTTAGGCGTTTCCGATAGTGAATAAATTGTTGAGAAATATAAAGTTGTTTCCGGTAGTAAATAAGTTGTAGATGGATTTGTGAATAGAGTTACTATATCAAAAAAAAATTATTGACAAGTTGTTAGTTACCGAAAAAAACTTGATAAAATGTCAAAACTTGTTAACTTTTGTGAACGATAGGGTAAAACACCTACGTTTATAATTGATCCCACCAAAGTCACCATAGGGCTAGAAGTAAGAACTGAAGAATTTATACTTCCTACAGAACTGGCAGAGACAAAAAAAGCCTTACTATTATGTACTTTCTTTTATTTGTTTCAAAGTGTTGGCATGAATGTAACCATATTTCCTCTACTGGAAATGCTAGGGCACACACCCCCGTATGGTATGCACCTGCATAACAAAACTATTGGAAGGCGTAACTAAATCATTGAGAATGTAACTAAATCATTGAGAGGTATAACATAAGGGGCGCAACTAAAACGATTGAGAGGCATAACCAAGGCGTACGGTGCATACCATTTGCACCTTGCATAACTTAACCATTGAGAGTCATAACTAAAACCATTGAGAGGCGTAACACAAAACCATTGAGAGGTGTAACATAATTAGTTACGCTGGGTGTGTACCGTAGTGGACCCTTCGTCTACGGGACAATGAAAATGTGTGTCAAATTCAGCTACATACCACAAATATTGCAAAGAGTAAACGAATTATACTTGGAATTTACAAGACCTAAGTTTTTCGTTTCTCGTTATAGGTAGTCTAGAGCGGGCGAGAATAAGCCTCTTATAGCGGGTGAGAATAAGCCTCTTATTTGCTGTTATACCCTCGCTCGACCAAACTTCTCAAGCCTTTTTTTTCCCATAGGTGTGAACGGCTAAGGTTGTTTTCTTCTTCAATCTTCTTTCTGTTTCTATCGTTCATTGTCTTGCATCAAAGGGATCTCTTCCAGAAGGTTCACAAACCAGTTTACAATTAGGCTACGTTCACTTTTCAAGAAATTTGTGCAGGAAAATGGCTCTCGAGAAAAATTTCAGTGACGTAAAATAAAGAAATATGAAAAATATTTTTCTACATGTGTTCATATGATGAAAGAAATTCAAAAGAAAGTTGAATAGTAATAGTAGTTTAATTGTATAGCAAACTACGTACACAAACAAGATTCCTGCAAAAACACAATTTGGGGGAAAACTAAACTTGGTGAGAAAGTTAAGATATGTGGGTATCACAGTTTTCTTGCTAACTGAACACTCAAAAAATAAATGAAAGTCGGACATTTCAGTACTTTCATTTCCTTTACTTGCAATTGAATGGAGCCTCTCCGTTCAGTTGTGAGGTAAAATTGGTTCTTACGAAAAGTGAAGTGAGGTGAAGTAAATTATTTTCATGTGTTCTTGCAGAAAAACAAGAATTTCTTCCTTTTGGCAAGACATATTTTGCTGGAAATTAGTATTTCCCAATGAGAAGCTTGTGGGTCCTACAATTTTTCTGGTAACTGAACACACAGAAAAGTTGATTTTCCCATCATTTCCTTACAATTGAATAGAGCCTCAAGGAAGGCACCTAAAACAATGCTACCACATCCACTATACATACATGAACATGATACATTAATTCATCATCGATCCAATGAAGAATGAATGAACTTGTTGGGTGACCATATTCTGCTGCATGTGTATAATGGGGACATCAAATTGATTAAGTTAAATAAGCCACGACCGAGGAAGCGTGTGTATATAGATACAGATTGGTGCGCTTAGGTTAACTGTCACCCACCTAATTCCCATCCTCCAAAACCCTAAAAAAGGGTAAAACCTCGATAAAAACTTTTTACTCAAAAGACAAAAGGAATAATTAATTAAATTTACCAACCAAAACCCCCTAGTCCAAGAAAAGTACTACTGGTTTTAGTTAGTCACATGAAAAAAAAAAAAAAAGTTAGTATTCATTTCAGCTTACCAAATCAAACCACTAGAGTGGATCAACTCATGCACGCCAAGAAACACAGAGTCCCTCACCACCATATAACACATGACACCACCTTCAACTAACTCTTACCATGCTCTACTACTACTACTTCTAGTCACCCACATTCTTCCTCCTCCTCCTCATTCCAACCTTGTGAGCAGCAACAACAACAACATGAGTTCCTCTCTCTCCTTCTCCTCCTTCCCCTACTCCCGCGAGGTCGCCGGGAAGCGTTTCTTCTTGCCAGAGATCCAAATTCTTGAGATTCTTCTTGCTGTTGTCGTTTTCATGACAATACATGCGATCCGGCAACGAAAACGCCAAGGGCTCCCTGTGTGGCCCTTCATTGGAATGTTACCGTCGTTGGTGGCCGGTCTTCAGGACAACATGTATGAGTGGATCACGGGCGTTCTTTGCACTCAAAACGGGACGTTTGTCTTCAAAGGCCCATGGTTCACCAACCTAAATTGTGTTGTGACTTCGGATCCTCGTAACCTTGAGCACCTTCTCAAGACCAAGTTCCCGAACTTCCCTAAAGGGGGCTACTTCCGCGATACAGTTCGCGATCTCCTTGGAAACGGCATATTCAACGCGGACGACGATACATGGCAGCGCCAGAGGAAGACGGCAAGCATTGAGTTCCACTCGGCCAAGTTTAGAAACTTGACAACTGAGTCATTACTCGAGCTTGTTCACGCTCGACTCTTACTAGTCTTAAACGATTCTATTGAGAAATCAGAAGTATTTGATCTCCAAGATGTTCTACTGAGACTCACATTTGACAACGTTTGTATGATTGCTTTCGGGGTAGATCCAGGCTGCTTAAGCCCAGGTCTCCCTGTAATTCCATTTGCTCAGGCTTTTGAGGATGCAACAGAAGCCACACTCCTACGCTTTGTAACACCGACTCTCATATGGAAAACCATGAGGTCAGTGGGATTAGGGTTTGAGAAGCAGCTAAAGAGCTCAATAAAGCGAGTCGATGAGTTCGCAGATGAAGTAATTAGGACCAGGAAGAAAGAGCTCTCCACTTATTCCCCGGAGAAGAAGCAAAGATCAGATCTGCTAACGGTGTTCATGGGATTGAAAGATGAGGAGGGAAAGCTGTTTTCTGATAAGTTTTTGAGGGATATTTGTGTCAACTTTATACTGGCCGGAAGAGACACGTCATCGGTGGCGCTGAGCTGGTTTTTCTGGCTGCTTGACCAGAATCCGGCCATTGAGGAGAGAATTCTAGCAGAAATATGCAGAATAATTGGTGAAAGGGACAAACTAAAAGAAGATCCTGCAAAGGAGATGATATTTAGGCCCGAGGAGGTGAAGAAGATGGAGTATTTGCAGGCTGCCCTTTCAGAGGCTCTAAGATTGTACCCTTCTGTACCCGTGGATCACAAGGAGGTACAAAATCTACCCAAAACAACTAATTATATGCTGTTTCCCTTCTTTTCAATTATTATGCAGCAAATTTTTATTTATTTATTTTAGAACCAGTAATATATAAAAATTCCATTAAACTAAACTGGCTAATGCAAACACGACTCCGAGCAAGCCTGTGGGCATCCCTCACATCTTGCCGGGTGGCCTTGGTAACAAAAACATACTGAAAGGAAGAAACTAACATTCGAAAATCTAAGATAATATTTTGAATATCAAGCATATGAATAAAAAGGAACATGAAAATACCAAGGATTTAACCTCTAGTCAAATTGGTATTCTCTGTGTGTAATTTTGTCCATCTACAAGCCGGAATAAATTTACTGTGGCCAAGATACACACACGTGCACGCGCGCGCGCGCACACACAGTGTGTGTTTATCTTGAAGCCTAGTAGTGCACTGTTGCGAGTCATGAAGCCTTGGTTCGAGTCCTAGCACAGCGAACTGTAGGTTTTCTTTCCCTTATCCATCTTGATGATTTCAGTTCCTTATATGAATATAGATACCTACCTGAATCTACCCAAAAAAGATACCTGCCCCAATTGATGGGAATTTGTCAATTCCTTGAAATACACGAAATATTCATAGCCTAGCCGTTCATAAGGTGAAGTAGATACCTATCGAGAATATGGTGGAACTTAGGTGGAAGTGAATACTTGGAAGATTTTGACCACATCAATCTCCCAACTTATGCACAGTTGATCAAAGTTCATAGCTAGAGCACTCATTTTGAGTTCTATAACATCATTAATTAACGAAATCCTAGTGAACAAAAAAATCGACATCTGGCTCATGATGTATTATCACCAATAGATATATATATATATATATATATAGAGAGAGAGAGAGAGAGAGAGAGAGAGAACCAAATATAGATTTAAGAAATGACTCTATTTGCAATGGTTAGGTGGTGGAAGATGACGTATTTCCAGATGGGACGGTGTTGAAAAAAGGAACCAAAATCATATATGCAATCTATGCCATGGGAAGAATGGAGGCCATATGGGGGAAGGACTGCAGGGAGTACAAGCCGGAGAGATGGCTAAGAGACGGCCGGTTTATGAGCGAATCAGCCTACAAGTTCACAGCGTTCAACGGCGGGCCCCGCCTATGTTTAGGCAAGGATTTTGCGTACTACCAGATGAAGTTCGTGGCAGCCTCCATCTTGTATCGCTACCGCGTGAAGGTGGTGGAAAACCATCCAGTGGAACCGAAGCTCGCCCTCACCATGTACATGAAGCATGGGTTGAAGGTGAAGCTAGTCAGGCGACAGGATTCTGAACTTTGCTAGTTCTAACATCCTATCAACTCTGCAAGCCTGCTTTGTGTTATATGTTTTCAATTCTCTTCCTTTTTCTCTTTATTTAGTTTGTGTCGCGTCTTATAAAAGTTGGGAAGAAAAACAATGCGAGCTGGGAAGGGTGATGGGAATGAGCATGGATATAGGAATCTCAAGGAAGTCATTACCCTTGAATAATGTATTGATTTTTTTCTTTTATTGGTAAGTGAATAATGGATTGATTGTTATTGATTGATTGATGATCGGTAATTTGAGTTAAATTTTTATTACCCTCAGGCATCACCGGTAGTATGTCGTAAGGATTTATATATTTTGATTTTCCAAGGATGAAGGGACAACCACAAGAGGAGCTTGTAACTAAAAACAATACTCTCTCCATCTTGTAATTTTCAACACTGAAGCCTGAGTACCCTTGAAGCCAAAGCAAGTTTTGTACTTAGTCTTGTTAAGTTGTCAGTAGTCCCAAAAGCTTAAGCTGTTAGAAAATGTGTCTAACAATGTATATGAGGATAAAAAAAAAATATAAATGTATATCAAACTATCTAACATTCGCCCTCACGTGCAACACGTGCAACCCCGACTTGCACGTGGAGATGCAAACATCCATACATATTGCAATAGAATGCAAAGGAGAGAAACATAATGCAAACGGGGACCAAATGCAAATAGAGGGACTTTAACCCAAGACCTTTTGCAACCTGAGCTCTGATACCATGTTAAGTTGTCAGTAGTCCCAAAAGCTTCAGCTGTTAGGATATGGGCCCAACAATGTATATCAAGCTATCTAACAAGTCTTAGAGCCATTCATAACTAGCTCCACTATGTCTCATAACGTTCCTACGTATACACGAGCACCATAACTTTTCTCTTTCTAGAGAAAGGGTTCGAGGCATCCAAACTGCCGCTAAGTAATTGACTTCATTCGCAATGAGTATTGAGTGCCCTACATATTCATGGGAAGAGATGCATGTTTTTTACGTATTAGCAGCATGTCATGAATTCCACGTGCACCATAAATTTTCTCTTTCTAGAGAAAGGGTTCGAGGCATCCAAACTGCCGCTAAGTAATTGACTTCATTCCCAATGAGTATTGAGTGCCCTGCATATTCACGGGAAGAGATGCATGTTTTTTACGTATTAGCAGCATGTCATGAATTCCACGCTGCCAACATTAAAGCTGATGTTCTCGCTTTTCAAACAACTTTGGTCAAGCGCCAAAGGAAATAGAGTGAAATAAAAAGAGTGATGTGGGTGACGTATAATTTGAGCCACAATGCATTACATCGATATCAAGGCAAATATGTTTTATCTATACCATGACCAAAAGTCGCAAATCTTAAACAATTATTCCTAAACATGTTTTAAGCATTGATAACAGCATCAAACCGAGTACAGGAAATAAGACACAAAACAAATGGAAACAGAGTCTGATACTTGAGGCACAAAGTTCATCATAGTTGAACCATAAGGTGAACAATATAACTCCAGGAATGGACACACATTTGTCAAGTCTTGGAGTATGAACAGAACATATCTAATGAGATGCCCATTACTGTAACCAGGCTATTTTGATGAAACCTAAATGTGCCAAGGGTAATATATGTATTCCATCAACAGCAGGAGGGACAGGCCCGAAACCAGGTATGTGAAGTGAGACAGTGGAATTTGTCATGGGCTAAGTCAAACGATCAGAAAGCTGATTGCCATAGAGGGAATAAACAGGCAATAAATAATACCTTATTCAGGACCTCCCATCCCATTCTTCATAAAACTCTTTCAGGAAATCCTCCATGAACTTGTGCCTTTTCTCGGCCCTCCTCTGCCCAGCCTGAATGAAAGGAAATCAATCAGTAGACATTATACGTACTTGACAATTTAAGATACTTGACTCGTGCTGATAAATATATCACATGCATGTTATAAACTTAACACTATGATCCTAAAATACACTTAAAGGGAGGTGGATGCCAAGATGCAAGTTTTCCTATGAAGACACTTGCATGACCGATATAAGTCTAGGGACAAGATTGCAACACGTTTAGGCCCCTTTTGTTGTTATGGATTAAAACACAATAAAACTAAGGGACCTCATATCCCACATTTGATTGGACTTTTACAGCTAGAATTGAATATCCATCAGATGTACTATCCTACAAACCAAATACCAAAATCTTGGGGGATGTGATATTCATAATCCTTCCCCTTATCCTATGTGATTGTATATTCCTTCACTAGTTATTTCAGCCAAACAAACAGGGCCTTAACCTTTGTCTTCATCAGATCCTTCAGCTTCAGAAGCTTCTCGTGGAAATGATTCATAGTAGTTTGCTTATTTTTCTCCATGTATTGTCCCTTGGACAAATCTGATCGCGGCAGAATGCTCGGGTCATGGAGCACATTGTTCCTACTTCCACCAAAAGTCAAACAACGAGCAATTCCTGAAACCAAAGGAAACATTGAGTCACGTGCAGTTGGAGAGCATTGACATGAAAAAAGTGATTCTGCCTCCTAATTCAGTTTAATAGCATTTACGAAGCCCAATTATTACATACATCAGTACATGTTTACATAAGCATACCTCTACCAGAAGATGTAGACAAAATTGTGAGGCAAGAAGGTCCCTCCTATTCATAAAAGGTTGGACAAGTGACTTACAATTTACTGTGGACTTCCGAAATTTTTTGTAGTAATTAGTTCATTAGGATTTGTCTCAGTTCACAAGATTTCATACTCGCACTTGATTGAAGGTTTATATGTGATGTCGGACGGCTGGAAACTTTGAAAATTAATGAAACAAAAGCAGAAAAAGTAAAGAAAGGTCAATGAAAAGAAACCTTCCTTGATCTCAATACCAAAGGCTCAATTCTCAATTCAATATCATAGTACGTATCAGAAGATGCTTTCAGTAGAGTAACAAAAAATCCTCATTCTCAGAAGCCAGGAGCAGAATATATCATCCATGACAAATGAAAAGACTATTTTGTAGAAAGTGCACCAGGTTAAGATACCCTTTGCGTTTTTCCTTTATTGCATCACCCAAGATAAGTCATTTTCAATCACACAACTCAACAAGGTTTCTTCAGGACTAAACCCACCGCCAGAAAGGAAAGTCCTAGAGTATAAGCACTAAAGAACAGTAACACAATCATTTTTTTACCAATAGCACCAATTGCATCAAGACGATCAGCATCTTGCACAACACCAAATTCTGCAGAATGTTTACTATGTGCATATCCTTCAACTTCCTCTTTGAAACCTACAAATTCAAGGAACAAATCTGTTAGGATTAAATCGCATTTAACTAATAGTAGAATTTTAGCCAGAGAAGGCAGAAAATGCAACACCTGAGAAGTTAGATTATTTAAGAAGCTTGAAACTTAGTTCTAACGGAGCATACGTTGGGAAAATAGAGAGATTACCATAAAGGAAAAAATGGCAAGATTACCTTTACTTTGTTAGGGTGTAAACTTTTGGTCCTTCCCTGCTTTGCAAGGTTTTTTTTTTTTTATGAGAGAGAGAGTGTGCTGCCGGATGGAGCTGATGGTTTGAGGAGGTGAACGGTGGAGGGATGGGGTGGAAGGGCAAGTGTTTTGCGGCTTGTTGACATGGACATAAGGAGTCTCTTTCTCAACAACCTTTCTCCCTTTCCTAGCCCTCCGCAGACCCTAAAGACCATAGGAAAGCACCACCAGCACCTCCACCCGACAAAATCACTATTACATGCACCCAATTCAGCAAATCTTTGCCGCCGCCGCCATCAATTCCAAAAAAATCACAACTCTCATCAAACAGTCGAACTCCACAACTTGCAGTTAAATTAATTTCGATTGCAAGTGAATTGAGCTGCCTTGGTGTCTTTTGGTGTTAGTAATGGGTGTGGCAAACGTGTGCTGAGATGGAGGTGGGGACTGGGAGTACGGGTGTATATTTTGCATGAAGGCGAGGGTGATTATTTGAAGCTTTGGAGCCATGCAGCAACCCAGAGGGAATAAGGTAGTTTGCGGCATTGAAATAAAAGGTCACGAGGGGCCTATAACATTGGAGGTTATGCAACACCAAACAACGTGCCCCACGTACACATGTTTCTTTTAGCATACAGTTAAACTGTAAAAATCATCGATGGAGATACAAAGAAGAACAGTAATTAACACTGTAAATAGGTCATATCTCTGGAGATGAACAATCGAGGAAGGTAAACAAACTGCCCAAGAGAAACTCACCCATTCCCTTTATGATGCTTAGTATCTTTATCTTCTTGCTCTCATCTACACCCTCGGCCTCTAAAAATTCCTCAACAATTTTCCCCTCTGATGAATCTCTACACGCAGAGTAGTAAGAAAGGAAGAGAAGATAAAGGAGAAAATTAAGCATTAAAGCAATTGAATAAATAATTTTAAAATAGACGCACACAAATGCACTTGCAATGTGTTCTTAGAAGCAGGTAAATAAAAGTGTTTTGTCTACAGTAAATATAAATTAGTTAAAGCACATTAACAGTTGTCTCAGTGTCTTCAGTACCCACACATAATCAAAGAGAAGAGTCACACAATGAGTAAACAAGAAAGAATAATGCCAACCTCATGTATTTGTAGTCTCCTGCAACAAAGAATCCAACAAAAAATGGCATTAGTGACTCCAAAGATTATCACTAGAAGAGATTGACTCGGATGCTATAAGCACAATGTGAATGCTTATGACAAGAAATGTTGCTATATTTCGTTAATTAATATTAGATATGTTCCTCACATGAATGGTGTGATTCATGCTCTATCAATAATACAACGGCGTGATGAATTTCAGAAGTACCAAAAAAAAAATAATAACGGCGTGATTCATGCTACCACTTACAACACATACAACAAGCAACAACAGAAGCAAATCAAAAATTAGATAACTTATTACTACTACTTACGCAAAACCAACAGGTAGAGTAAAAAAAATCCAGACTTCTTAGTGAAACAACAGAGAGAATAGTGAATACCTATATCATGGAGGAGCGCAGCAAGCTCTACCTACCAAGATAGGCAGATAACAGGTTCAGAAAATGAACCAGATAAAGAGAAAAGAAACTGTCCTACAGGAAAAAAAAAAAAAAAAACACCATTGACAATAACAGGAAGAAAAAAAAAAGCATGAAGTCCTCCAACTGCCTGGGACTTAAGGTATGTACATCAAACATAGCAAAATTGTTCCTCTGTGGATGACTGAGCTATTAAAGATACTCCAACTCGTAGGTACCTGATTGTGATATACCGACAGTCGTCTTCTATCATAACCGACTTCCAAATAAAATATCCCACTTTCATACAAATGGCTTCAAAATACGTATTTGCAATTACTATTTTGGATAAAGAATGAGAAGGTCCAATAAGATCATCCACGTTCATTCATACTACGTAGTTTGAAATTCGAAGTAAGAAATCCAGTAGAAACACCTCGACACTGTTTAGATACCCATGGCAGTGTTTTGCTCCAAACCAAACCGAGCCTTGTGTCCCAATCACTTGGGGTCGGCTACATGAATCATTTTCCTCCATTGAGCTCTGTCAAGGGCCAAGGGCCACTTGTTTACACAAACCCATTATACTCATATTTTTGTGCACAACAGCATCTAATGTCAATTCAGTGTTTTGCTCCATTTTTCCATTAAGAAAAGCATGCTGAAAGAAGAAAAAAAAATGTACCACTTACGAAACTAGATAAGAGAGGATGTGTGTTGATGTATTTCACGGTCTTGGAACGAGACTTTACAAGGTTAGAAGATAGACAATTACACAAAACAAGTTAACAACACCAGATCAAGAGGAAATCAGCAATGTGCACCATTATTTACACTAGAAGGGGTGGCACACTCTGACGTGTGTGCAAAAAAACTGTACCATTTTGATCGTTGGTGGTTAAATAATGTGGGTGGTTACGTAATGTGTGTTTACATTTCTAGCCTTATGGTTATTGAGTGGCAAAGGGTAACAAAGTGTAAAATCTGTCATCTTTTTGTACAATTTTGGAATAGAGAAAGTGTGAGCCAGCTTCATTTTTTTGTCCACACCAAAAAGGGCTCTCCCTTTTTATATTAGTCAATAGATTTAATAAGAATCACCCCACAAAATAAATGGTAAAGTAACAACGATAAAACCCATTTTACAATTACCTTTCACAAAAGCTAAAGCGACCTCTTGGGATAAGTGTTCCAACTTCCTATTAGGCTATTAGCCAGTCAAACAGTTGATTCTGGATTTAGATCCCACAGAATTGGACTATTTGAGAATATCAAGCTTTGTCACGCATTTAGAGTGCAATCTTGGTGTGGACAAAGTCATGTTGATTGCAGAACTAATTTGTAGGGTGTCCTAGGATTAGTGAAAAATTATGTTAGACAAAAATTTGATGCTTTGCTAAACATAATCTCACTCACATGAAAATAAATCATACGAGTTTTTATTAGGTGGTTCGGACCCATTCAAGATATAGCATATCTCTTAATTACATCTTTTGATTCTGAATATCCCAAACCTTTTGATTCTGAATACAAAGATGAGTATTTGTCCGAAAGAGCAATTATGGGAAAAGAGTGTGTGTGTTTATTTTAGTGGCCGGACCTAGATCACTTATCTAGGCTGCCTACGTACCCATAATTTGGGATCAAGCCATACGTAGTTCATGTTTGGGAACTTAAGAGGTTCACGATATTTGTGACTGTACCCATTCGAGAATGAGTTCCCCGGGTTACCGGTTGTTAAGGCTTTCGTTAAAGCCCATCAAGCACAAGTTCTTCTCCCCTGCAGAACACTCGATCTTGTGTTTCTCCATCATTTCTCATTGATTGCCAATTATTTTCTGGGAAATCGGTGCTTGCTTATTTTCTTCCTCGAACGAGCTCCAAACAGAGGATTTTCAATACTATTCGAAATTCAGAAGAACTGCGTGGGGAAGTCCCTCAGGATTGCCCTTTTTTCCGGGGTTTCTCTGCTATGGCTAAGGCAATAAGGTAAGAGATTTCCCACTTCCCACTTGCGCGTAGGATAGCAGCCAAGCAAGGGCATAAAGAGGATGGCCGATTTGCCCCATTATATTAAATATAAAAAATATATATGTGTGCAAAGAGAAGGCTCGGTTCAAAGTAATGGGTACAGTCACAAATATCGTGAACCTCTAAAGTTTACCAAAAATTATTCAAATCCCCGAACATGAACTACGTATGGCTTGATCCCAAATTATGGGTACATAGGCAGCCTAGACAAGTGATCTAGGTCCGGCCACTGAAATAAACAAACACTCTTTTCCCATACTTGCTCTTTCGGATAAATACTCATCTTTGTATTCGGATTCAAAAGGTTTTCTTTTGAAACAAAAGATGTAATTGAGAGATATGCTATATTTTGAATGGGTCCGAACCACTTAATAAGACCTCGTGTGATTTATTTTCATGTGAGTGAGATTATGTATAGCAAAGCATCAAATTTTTGTCTAACATAATTTTTGGCACGCCCGAAAGAGCACGTATGGGAAAAGAGAACACGTGCCCACATGGGGTATAATGGGGATAAAGTAGGCTGGTTGGTGTATACTCTCACCCTTGCACAGCATATCAAACACAGGACTATGCAAGACTATTTCAAAATAGTCCAATCTCACATGACATAAGCCCACAATCAAACGCATCAGGGGTATAACAGAGACCAATCCTTATCCCATGACCTACCAAATGAAGGATGGGATTACTTTAGAGCCAATTCGTCCTATGATTGGATGGACAAACATTCCAATCCCATCGATTTTAGTTCAACAACCGAACATGGTTAGCCGTTAGCACTAATGAGAACCTTTCAAAAGTTGTTCTCAAGGACAACACATTCAACTTCCATTGACAACGAGATATTAGAGAATAAGGACGGTCCCTTTCCCCCATCATAAAATCAATTACTATGTTTGAAAAACAGTGACCTTCTGCAAAATGCAGAAAGAACTACTGGAAAAGTTGAAAAAATTATGATTCAGCTTAGCCATCTAACTATGCTTTTTGGCCCCCAAGTCTTCTAAACATAGGAATCCCATGTCAACCACTTTGACCAAATTGGGCAAGCCTTCGTTCATAGGTCTTAAAACTTGAAAGTCACATCCCTTTTACCAGTAGCAAAATCTAAACCTATGGAGCAGTCTCCAATTAAAGTTTACAATGATTGCCAATTGAAAGGCAGTGTAGCAGGCTGGAGAAGTAGAATATAAAATCATAGGTCCGCCAGTCCAATGACTAACAACAACACAAGCTAACCCCTTTTCAAAAAACAAATGATGAAATGACATCTTAACAGAAGAAAACTGAGTACCATGCGGCTATGGATGTTGAAGCTGCAGCACACAAACGTTCTAACTTGCAAGTACCACCCACTTTCCTTTTCAACCCATACTTGGGACTAAACAAAAAAAATTATTTAATTCAACCAAATTGAGATATAGTAGGCTTAAACAGTGCCTATTTTGATCCCAAATCTACACATTTTTAGTAAGGAGTACGTATCAGACTAAGAAGCTGTCCACTAGCCTGAAATCCTGATATGACTGACAAAGTTTTGATGAAGAATCGAAACATACGATCACCAAGTTGTGTAACGACCCGACCCAACTGACCTGCTTAACCCTTAGCCAAAATACGTGGCTCAAAAGGTTAACCTCAGGTTAATAGTCACTAGTGGGTCATGTCTTATATACCAATAATCTTTCATTTTTTCCTCGATGTGGGATTGTGCCCACTTATGGGCTCTCACAATCTCCCCACCTTATGATGCAAGGTCCCGTTGCATTCCATACAGCACATAAGGCTCACACCAGATTCTAGAGGTGGCCCCACCATGTAAACCAGGGTTGTGCTCTAATACCAACTGTAACGACCCGACCCAACTGACGTGTTTAACCCTTAGCCGAAACACGTGACTCAAAAGGTTAATCTTTCATTTTTTCCTCGATGTGGGATTGTGCCCACTTATGGGCTCTCACAAGTTGTTGTTGTGGTTGAAAAAAGAGAGCCATACATGTATAATACAAACTTCTTGCACAATAGTGCTCTTGTCTTAAACAAGTTATTAGTTCGTGTATATTTTATCACTGGCTAGTGTGACCATGTCTTGAGTACAACACATATAACACCAATGTACAGGTGGAGCTCTAAAAAGTGGGATCCATTGGACCAATCCATTAATGAAAAGAAAAATGAGATATGACCCCAGATATGGGACTTGTCGGTATTACATGGAAGAGCTTTTTATTTTTCTAAATCGGATCATCTTTCAAACAATATCCAAATGGAACTATTATATTAATTCCCTTAACAATGTCAGCACGAGTTGATGCACTGTTTTCTCGCCACAAAAAAAGTAATAATAATCCTTTGTGAAGCACACAGGTACATGGGAAACACTAAACCAAAACCAAACGGAAATTCAACTTGATAAAGACCTATAAGCTGTTCAAATAGGTATCAAGACACCCACTTAGCATTCCCAACAAAATAGCAAACAAAAAGAAAATCCAACATTGAAAGTGGCAAAATCATTTCCCCACTGAAAACATGGAACATGAATTTGATCGGGGTATGCAATCAGTCAGAAGTTTGTAAAGATACACTATTGACTATTGCAACTAACATTCAGATAGATATGTACTGTGAAGATTATCCACTTAGCATGATTGGTAACCATTGTAAATTCAACTTGATGAAGCTCAATCAGCTAATCAATAGTAATCAAGACATCCACTTAGCAACGTCTTGTCACTTTCATAGGTAAATTCAATCAGTCAGAAGTAAGTACTCCCTCTGCCCGCTTTTGTTTGTCCATTTCATAACGACGTGCATTTAAAAATAGGAAATACTAATCTCAACCACAAGGCGGAGGATAATATGTAGAAAGTGCATCAATATCCAAGAAAGTGTAGTGTATTAATGCCTATGAGATATGTCAGAACTTGTTTGGCATTATTTGCATATTATCCAACGCCTACTAGGCGGAGGTTAGCAAGACCCTTAAAAATATACTTCCGTGGACAAATTTCAAAAGTTTTTTAACACCAATAGCTCAATTAAATCTTTTACGCAGGTTTATCCCAGGAAATTTTAATTTTTATGGTGAAAACGCAGGTTTATCCGTCCGAGGACAGACAAAAGCCCACTGAAGGAGTGTATACGGCCAGCCTACAATATTGTAATTGATTATTGATATCCAGGGGGTGTGTGTGTGTGTAGAGAGAGAGAGGGGGGGGGTGGTTTGAGAGTGGTGGGCATATTTATTTTTATTACGGAGTGGTGGGGATATATACATACGATTTCCATAGAATCGGGAGAGGAAGAGAGGCCCTCCTCGCGAGCAAGAGAGAGAGCGAGGTCTCGGACCCTGAAGACATGGGCGGCGTCGTGGGATGCATCGTTGCCTTTCATCGCCGATTCCACCAGCTTCTCTGCGCTGCTCACTGTGCTACTCTTCGCCATTTTCACTCTCACAGGGGCGGCGCCGGCTAAGCTGGTCAGTGGGGTCAAAGCAAAGTTCATGCCAAAGCTGTTGGTTTGGGTGGAACCAAAGAGTGCCGCTTTCAACTTTTTATGAATACACATCGTTACGTTGAGTACTAACTTTTCCTAGGTACCTTCTCATTATCATTATCATTATCACACTTTTACTTACTCCTAATAGTATTTCTTTTAAAATAAATTTTACTATTAAGTGAAAAATAAAAAAATGTATCAATTTTTACTCATTAACTTTACAAAATAGACACTTATCAATTCAAAATAGAATATTAGACCCTAAAAAAAGAACGAATGGAGTTTACTTTTTCCGAACCATTTTTTAATTGGCAACACTTTTTTTGAATCATTCCGATGAAAATGCCAGGAGTGACAAATTGAACACAAACCTACTAAAGCCTTCTCCAATAGTGAAGTTAAATTTGTGTTGTTATATGACAACAAAGGGTAAAAAGTGGGACCTAATTATGTGAGTTAAGTTGTTGTCACACCCCAAAAAAGGTAATAACCGGCCATAAACCAAAATACTCAAACTTATAAGACATGCTGCCTAAAAACATTAAATTAAATGCCAAAGTTTTGAATTACTAAGCAATCAAGAATCTTTTTATTCAAACAACTTCATCCAAAAGGGTTCAACCAAAAGCATAGGGCACAACCATCTCATGACCAACAATGCAAATGAATCATTTATAATAAAAGGAATCCAAATATCTAACAAATGTTTCAATGCGGAAGCGATAAAATGAAACACTAAACTAGGATGAGACACCCTAAGGAGGTCCACCAAATAAATTCTCGAAATGCCGCCAGAGTCCTTGCCTAACTCCCCAACTTGTATGAAAAAGAAGTTGAAATAAATCAGTCAGCTGACAAGCTCAATGAATGACAAAGCATATAAATTAGAATAAAATTCTAAAACATAGATCAAAATAATTTACTATGTCAACATAATTTGGCATATGCGGTGTAGCTTTCTATGTGTGTGAATGCCAAGTTTTGATTTAGAGGGTTTCCTTGAACTAGAGCCAAGATGTACCTCCCACTGCCAAGTGTACGCTATAAAGCAATGGCCAAATGATAAAATGACTCATCACGGTCGAGAGTTATTGGGCGTTTTAGGAAGCCCCGACACCACCAAGCTGGGCAGAATTGCTAAAACACGCCCGCACGACTAGACAACAGCTAAACAAGTGTAGTGCAAAAGTTAAAAGACAAGATGGTTTCAAAATCCAACAAGCACCTTTCAAATTTGGCTCTCTTTAGTCAACACTTTGAAGGAACTACACAAGTGAACAACCGAAAAAGTCTCAGACCGGATGGTCGGACGCAAGGAGCCTATTGAATCACCATTCCTTTCTTCAATAGCGCGAAGCTTGTTGTGTTGACAAACTTTTGAAGGATTGTTCACAAGTGTATTAAGTTCAAAGTGCGTAATTGGTCCCCAGCAAAGTCGTCAATATGGGCTACCCGCCCCGTAGAGTGCGTCGTCTTTTTCTTTTCTTGGAAAATTAGCAAACGGCGCGTTCAATTTGGACTCGCCACCCAGGTTTTAGTGGTTCACCACCCGGGAAATCGAACTTAAATGACATATGTCGCTTTTTATTTGAAAAAGGCTTTATTTCCTTTTACCGGTCCATCATAACCAGAGACAACGTTGATTCGAGAGCCAGTTATGAGAGGGGAAGGGTTTTACGGCACCCCTCTCACCTAACGTGGGGGTCGGTCTCTACTCAGTGCTTGTGAAATTTTAAAACCATTTTTATCTTTTAACTTTTTAAAACAAGTAGGGGAAGGGGAACAATAGTAGGGGATTAAAATTGTAAACACATCATAGGTGAGTATATGCCTATAAGCAGTGTACACACATCATAGGTGAGTATATGCCTATGAGCAGTGTATAGTTATATTAATAAACATGAAATATACAACAAAACAGAGGATTGTTACTATAAGTAGTTGAACGCTTAACTCCTGCTTCCTCGCAGGCTCTCAAATAACTATTGGGTTCTTGAAGGATTAGTGCACACCCAGGAACTACAAATAACTTAAAATAAAGGTTTACAGTGAACAAAGCAAAAGCTGGTATAAAAAGTACTCCTGAGCGTTTAACAGCATTCCCGAGTGCTCAAGAATTGGTCTTGAGCGCTCAAGTCAATACTCAGAACAGTTTAGTAATAAGCAATAATGAGTTATTAAATTATACGAGAACACTATCATGTAGTGTCCTGAAACTTTCATGACTCTTTATTTATGTGAAAAATATACACTTAGTCATGAGCTTTACATGAAGGTGCGGTTATGGAGGGGTGTTGAGGCATTGCCGCCGCCTTAAAGAACGTAGTAATGTTTTGCAAGCAAAGGCTATTCTTACTGTATCAGCTGTTATCAAAATCTCAGCTGTTATCAAAATCTCATTAAGAGCTATCACCTTCGTGACAAGATTGGTTTCATGTTTAATCTCCATCTTGGGACTTCGAAACCGTTCATTACCAACTCCCTTCACGAATAGTATGGTCAGTGGAGTTGCTAGAGTTGTATGTTAAATCACTCAAAATAACTTCTCATTCCTCAATAATGATCTTGTATGGAGAATTATCATAAGGTGGGCCTTGGTTGATCAATGTCATAGGACGATGTTGCAATGACATAGGAGGCACGTGCCAGTAGCCATCTTCTTCTTCGAGTCTACAATCTCTCTATCCAAGTCTTATGTCTTCTTCTTCATCATTTCATTTTTTTGGGACTACTCTTCATTCTTCTCCTCCAACTCTTCAATCTTTTCCACTATAAATTTTGAGACTCCACTTCCTTGGGGTCCACCATGAAAATATGTGCACCCTTTGTTTTTTTTGAAAAATTGCAAACAAAAGGTTATTCATGGTCAAATGTAGAACAAAACATGAAATGATCATGAATTTGTGCAATTTTTTTTAACCCGGAAATTGACACAACTAGAAACCTTCTACCTTGGTTTGCCAATATCCTTAAAGCTATTACAAGTGCTCTTAACCTACAGAAGCATATAACATTTTTTTTTGAGATGTCAGCATATAACATTACTCATGTATACATCAGTAGTGTTTGCATTGGTGCTGGTTTTGTTGCTATATGCATTGCTATTGATTTTGTTGTTGGATCTGCTACACCCACCGGATGTCATGGCTTATTGTGTTTTAGAGAGATAATGGAGGCACACGTGGAGTTTTACTAATAGCTAGGACATATATACACTCAAAAGGGTATTTTGATCCAAAACATGGAAAATATGGGTCATTTTAGCAAGAAAACGTGTTTTAGCTCAGAAAAGAGGGCAGGTGATAACAACAAATAGGTGAAAGTAGTTGGGGGAAAGGTTTCATAGATGGAGAGGATTATGTGATAACGGGTAATAGATGAGGGGTCTCCTTGATATTTACCCAACCATATATGGAGAGAGAGAGAGAGAGAGAGAGGTATATCTGTTTTTAGTGAGAGAGATTTGTACTGGATCATTATTTTTCAGTGTGTTTTGAGCAAAACATTTGTGTGTTGGCGTGTTACAAACTTGTAGGAGTATGACACCCTTTTCATCTCCGTCGTTTTGGTAATTTTGTCCCAATCAATTTGATTACAGTAATGAGACATTAGTCATAAATCCATCAAATTAATACCAATGCAGCATAAGGATAACGGTAAACAATTTTTTAGCAAAACTCCATTGCTTTTAAATTTTAGGAGTAATAATCATTTAGCAAAAGGACAAAACACACACACACACTCCCCTTATTTTGGACACAAATACCCAGGCATCAATCTTCTCACACCCCTACCTCACAAAACACGTAGACTCTCTCTCCTTCTTTTGCGATGTTCTTCGTCATTTTCAAAGCCAAATCGATCGCGCCCCAATTGATGCTCTATATGACAAAGGTGGGCCAAACGTGGAGGAGATAGATAGAGAGACATGCAAAGTTTGGAGAACCGTACTATCCGTCGTCGCTGCTTCCATCTCTAATCCAATCAACTGCAGCTTTGATTGTCGCTCGTAGCCCTTCTCATCATTGATCTCAACAACTGCGATCCTCTGTCTCTCTCTCCATGTGTGTGTATATATACTCCCACACAGAACAATATAGATTTTGAATCTCATGATGTTCTTGTGATTAGATATCTTATGATGATTAGTGAGATTTCACTAGTTTAATTTGAAATCTAATATATGTTGTTAGTTAGTGAGGTTTCACTTTTTCAAAAGTCACTGTGATGTTTGATCTGGTTAAAAGTTTTATGATGGTAAGTAAAATTTCACTAGTTTTCATGTATTGATGTGTGCAATTGATTTTTTTTGTTAAGTTTTTATGTTCTATGATGATTAGTGAAAATTCACTAGATTTTGTAGACTAGTGTGTCCTATTGAGTTTTTTTTTTTATGATGATTAGTGAGGTTTTCACTAATATCATTAGTTTTTATGGATTGTTGTGTTTTTCGAAGTTTGTTGTGTTATGTTTTTTCGTTTTATGATGATTAGTGATGTTTCACTACACTTTGAGATTTAATGCATGTTGCATCAATTAGTGAGGTGCTAGTAGTTCTAAAGTCTACTCGAACTGTGAAGTTTAATATGTTATTACATGTTTTATACTAATTATTAGTGAATGTTCACTAGTTTTTTGAATTTTTAAGGGTACTATAGTAATCTTGACAAACACTTGTTTTTGTACTCTATTGTAAAAAACGTTTATCCTTGTGCTAAAAAAAGAAAATATTTAGGGATTTTTTACCAAGTTAGCAAATGAGTAGAACGCCAGGATTTCTGGACCTAGAGGTAAAAAGCCCAATCAGAATCGTCAACTTCTTATGAACCGCCCGAGCAGAATCATCAATCGGTTCAACAAATAGATCCCAAACCGGACGGCTTATTTATTTTTCCTTCCTCGCTGCTGGGCACTGATTATTGCTCTTTGTAGAAACTAGAAAAGAGTTCATCTATTCTATTCTAATATAATATATAAAGGGGAGCACCCTTTGGTGTTGATACTTTTTTGAGGCTGACTCACAATTTGCACTTCCCAAAATGTCCTCCCAACAAAAAAAAATGGCACAAATCAAATAACCTCTGCACAAACAACCTTAAGGACCAAAAGGTAAAAACACACACCCACACAACCCCACTTTAAAAGCAGTTACACATGTCACGCCCCACTTTTATTTAACACGAAATAAAATAATTTTGAATATTCTGTGTTGCAAAGTTTAGTTTTTCCCTTAGTAAATGTTCAACAAATGGAAGAGAAGTATTAAAAGGGAATTGATTTTTTTTTCAATGAACAGTGCATTCGAATGGTTTGAATACCTTATCTGGATTGATACCGCTTAAAACATATGTTCAACCCTCCAAAACACTTAATTTAAACTCCCAACATCATACAACACACATGCAAGTCCATCATTGAAAATCCAACTTTCAAACTTAAGATTTTAGAAATTAAATATATAACTCTCTTCATAAGTCCACAAATAATCCCCCACAACTATTTAAAGAGTATGGAATCATACAGCTCCTCAATTGCAAAGTACATTGAATCGGCAAATAAACCAAAGTAACCTCAAGTCCGCGTGTCCTCCTAAAGTCTTTGATATTTGTGCACCTGTAGATGGAAGGGTGAGCACAAAAGCCCGAAGGGATAACACTAACAAAACTAAAAATTGACACGGCGGCATGTGCAAGTATCTTATAAGGTATAAAAGTAGAAGGAAAAATAAAATAACTTCACCACAATTAGGAAACATTCCTTCTTCTTTTTTTGTATGCGGACTCTCATTACCATCCTTAATACTAATATCCTGGTAGATATTCTTATATTTCTTGGGAAACCCAAGTATAGGACACGAAAACATGAATACCAAGCAAAACCATTATAAACACCACAAATTCCAACTTAAAGTGACTATCAAATTTCTACGAATGTCATGTGAAACTTGAAACCGAGATACTACCCAAAACTCTATGTCATGATAATCTGTACGACTAACATTTTAAACAAAATAAGTATTCCCGTATCAATACCATACCATAGACACACAAGAAAATGTGATCCAACCTAATGTTCAGCACATTAGTAAAATCATAATTGTGCATGGTCCATTTGCTACAATTCTATATTCAAGTCTAGCTATAGTGTTGCTACGAGTGCTCCAACTCCATATGAAAAGGTACAACCACAACTTTGAGAATCCAATACTTATATGAACACACATTACTTTCTTAGTTCCACATTATCGACCATTGAATCATTTCCATATGTAATTTCCATTTCAACATCAAAGTGTCTTGAGCGAATGCTCCTGCCGGTCCAGTTAAAGGATCTCGATACTCCCTGCCAGACACCTCACCCATTGGTGGGTCATGAAAATATATAATACGAGCTATTGCTCCTGTTGGGCTAGTGAAGAGATCCTAATACCCCCTGCCAGGCACTTCACCCATTAGTGGGTCCTGAATATATATAATACGAGCTATTGCTCCTGTCGGGCTAGTTAAAGGATCCCGATACCCCCTGTCAGGCACCTCACCCATTAGTGGGTCCTGAATATATATAATACGAGCTATTATTCCTGCCAGGCCAGTTAAGGGATCCCAATACCTCCTGCCAGGCACCTCACCCATTGGTGGGTCCTGAATGTATTCAGGACTTGCATTAGATGGTCATGTGTTCTATTCAATCATATTCCTCACCCAAAGTGTCATAAGTTCTCCTTTCGACATTCAGCGATTATATACACAAAGTTATCATCATACTCCATGTTAAATTAAATTAGAGTCCTCAAACTCATAAAGATACATAACAAAACTCATGAGAACGAACCACGGCCTTAGAATGTGAAAACATGAATTGTTTTTACAAAAAATTTGCAGTGGCTACGGGTAGGACCGAAAATGGGCTACGGGTAGCATCTGGAAATTTTAGCGCGATTACACAGTTTTCAAGGGCTAATGCCACACTTCAAAACAATGATCAAAGGCAAGATTTAGGCACCAAATGTACTCATAAACGCATAAAGAAGTGAGAACTCCTACTCTATCACCACAAACATTTGAATCCTCAACATTTCCTATATATAAACAGTTACTGATGCCAATCTAAGATGCATACTTCATAACAGTAACCTCATAATCTGTCCCTCAAGGATACAAGTCGAACAACATCGGTCTCATCCCAACTAGGAGTATTAGCCATCAATGCTGAAAGTATTTAGTTTACACCAACTACAAACTTTGCAACCACAAATAATTTCATCTCAGGAAAACTCCAACAAGAGTCTAGACTATATCCGAAAACATAAACCACCACATATATTCTCTTGACAAACACAATTAGACTAAATAAATGCCCCGACTTTATCATCTACTAACACAAGGACACTCATAGTGTTCTTTTCATTTCTTTTCTTTTCTTTTCTTTTTCTTCATCAAACTTATCTTTTGATCTTTTATCGAGTACTATTTAAAAACTCAAGCATTTTACTACCAAATACTGTGAACACATATTAGTTAACAAAAATAAGTATGAGATAACTTAAGAATCTTCTCAATTTTACTTTATCTGATGCACGTTCAGATCAAGCTCACTTTGTGGGCCCTAGCCATAAAATTATTATCAATTCAATCCAAGATAAAACAATTAAGGGTACACTACACCATAAATTTTCCAGACATAACCATAAAATACCTATGCTTACTCCATGTATTCTAATCTTTCAAGTCATTCCAAATGCCTAACATCAATGAGTTTTATTTTATTTTTGTCACATGTATTTCATCAAACACTTAAAGTTTATACTAATAATCAAAATACTTCCAAGTCATATATTGGCCCTATCTCTTGAACCATTTGTCATTTTTCTTGAATGTAAGACGTCATGCACCATAAGAACCGAGAATATACTTGGCATAAATTTTACAAAACTCAAGGATAAAACGTATTCATGTCACCATGGTGTTTCTTTTCCAACATTCTTACAAACACTTGGTGGGCATCAGGTACTTGTCCTATAACGTAGAGGGTTTTCACGATACCGTCTCCCGTCTTTATTCAAACACTCTAGGAACATTTTATTACTCTTAAACATCACTAATCTAACCTAATCTTTCGCAAAAACTAATATAGTTCACATTCACAAAATGAAAACCCTCACATACTCTTTACGGGATACCTTTCTAACACAAATAGCACATCATACAACCACAAAATTTCCTCACATAACTATAAACATGGTTCATGTATCCATTCTAAGAAAACAAGCCAAAAGTTAAAGTTTCTCAAAATCCCTTGCATAAACTCACTCCAATAGGCATTCAACTCATATAAATCAAATAATATGTGACAATAATTAGCTAGGTTAGTGAAACCCTACCTCAATCAAGCATCCCGAAATCTAGGAAATTCCAAAGTGGTTCGATAATCATTTTTCTTGGATGGGTAGAAAACTCTTGCCGCATAGAACAATTTTAATAGACATTTTTCCAAAATCTCGCTCCAAGTTGATGAAATCGAAGAGAGAAATTGAGAGAAAAAGAAAAACATGGAGTTTGAAAGAGAGGGAGTGAGAGAGACGCTGGAAAAAGAAGAAGAAATCGGAAGAAAAAGATCTTCTCTCTCCTCTTTATATAGCAGAAAATTGGAAATTACAATCTACGTCCTTCAATTTTATTTTTATTTGCTCCCAACACCACACACTCCAACAACAATACAATTTAATCCCCGAGATCATAAAACACGTATTCTTTACTACCAAGGCCACCAATAATTTCCTACCATACTTGTCGGTACCACAATTGTTAACCAATGACCTCCCGTACTCACATCCAGTTGCAAATTACGTACAAAAGCACACATAAACACACGTGACAGCCGACATGGCAAGTGTATTAATATTGAAAGACCATTTAACAACATTCAAAAATTGATAAAATAAAAAAAATAAATTAGGGTCTTTACAACACAACTTTGCAAACTGCACTTCACAAAGAACTGTCTTTGTCCTCAGAGGAACTGTAATGGCTGCCAAAAGCTGACGCTTGCTCCAACCAAACAAGTAGGAGTACCATTCAAGGAAGAAGAAAACTGACACCATTACTACATTTCCTCTACTATAATTTATACTTTGTTTACTACTTCTTCCTGTCATTGTCTTCTCATTTTTACTTTTTCTACTTCTCCCTTCCAAAAACCTTTCGGCAAAAGGTCCCCCAAAAAACAAAACCTTGCACAAACACATTCTGAGACCAATAAATTAGGTTTGTTCGCGATTCGGTTCGGATTTCTAGAAATCCAAGAACCGAACCGCTAGTCACGGTTTTTACAAAATGAAATTCGTGTCTGGATCAAAAGTCCTATGGTTCGGTCTAATCCAATCTGTGACTCGCGGATCGGTTACGTTTTTGTTCACGGATTTTAGCAAAAATAAAGTTCAAGCATATATCCCACACTAAAAGGGAAAGAAGGTTACACTCAGAATTAAGTTTAACATCGGCCACCAGAAAGTACTTGTTATTTTGAAGAAACGGAGAGAGAGGAGGAGGAGGGGGAGAAGTAAGAACGCTGCGGTGACGACTTGAATGAATAATGGAAATTAGGAAAACTGGAAAAGAAACGAACTAATGAAACTAAATTAGGGTTACCCGTAACTTATATAAAAAATTACGATTGACCCCCTATATTTTATATACATCTACACTATATCCTATTATTAAGATAAAATACTAAAACTGGTAAAAAAAAGTTTTAACATTACTAACAATTAATTATTTAAATACACATATATATTTATTATTTATATAAAATAAATATCTCACGGACCAGTTTGGTTAATCCACGGTTTCGTAATTAAAATCCGTGGATCGAATCTCGAGTCACAGTTTTCTAATTTTTCAATTCGTGTCCGAACCAATAATCCACGGATAAAATCCAAAAGGTACGGATCGATTCGGTCCAGACCGATTTCACAGTTCACCGGATTTTTTTAACAGCGCTACAATAAGGCCCCGTTCCGGAACGCGAAATAAGTACTTATTTTTTAAGAAGGTAATTTCAAGCTAAAAAACGATGGGCTTATTGAAATCTAAAAATATGCATTATGGATCTTGTTTAAAATATCTCATTGAGATCTTTAATACGGTGCAAAAAAAAATTGAAAAGTTATTTTTCATTTACATTATTTTTGAGTTTGAAAATATGAAATAAGTACTTATTTTTTAAGAAGGTGTTCTGGAACGGACTCTAAATAGACCACAGGTGCAGATTCAGTTCCAAGCCAAGTAAACTTCGACCAAAATTTGACTTTGTCTAATTTTTGCTATGTGAAGAATGGTGCAATTGGTACAGACAAAAAATTTGTACCAGTGGGTACAAACCTTTTTTTGGGCTCATTTTGGGTCTCAAAAAAATAATCGGAATCGGTCATTTTGTTTAAAATACTTTGCTTATGGTCCCCTACAAAAAAATAAGCTCAATCCGGTATCGGTAAGAGCATTTATGAAACATCCAAATTTTGCTCTAGAATTTAGGCTTGAATTCTGTAACAAAGTTGGACGTTTTGTAGGTGTCTTAACCGATATCGGATTGAGCTTATTTTTCGTAAGGACCATAAGCAAAGTATTTTAAACAAAATGAGTGATTTCGATCATTTTTTTGAGACCCAAAATGAGCCCAAAAAAGGATTTGTACCCACTGGTACAAATTTTTTGTCTATACCATTAGACTTTCCCGGGGCACACGAATCAAATGTGAAAATCCGACTTGCACACGCATCGCATGTGCCCCGCCTCTAGTACCTATTCTCTAATACTACATTTTAAAATGTTGTGAAAATCCGGCTTATATATGCATCTCATGTGCCCGGCCTTTAGTATCTATTCTCTAATCCATTCTCTAAGAAAAAGAAGGTAGAAACCACTGTAAGTTTAAAACTGTAACTAATATTTAGAACTAGTAATGTTCACTTTTTCACTACTTGCACATACATTTTTACACATATCTTGTACATACATTTTTATGGGGCCCACCTCGGGTCCCACCAATATGATCCGAATTGCTCATTAATTTTAAAATAATTTTTTAAGAGTTTCTGTAAAAAATCAACTCGATAGGATATCGGTAAAGACTTTTTCAGAAATCGCAGGGCGAAACAGACTGTTTCACTCTATGATTTCTGAAAAAGTTCTTTCCGATATCCTATCGAGTTGATTTTTTACAGAAACTCTTAAAATATTATTTTAAAAATAATAAGCAGTTCGAATCATATTGATAGGACCCGAGATTAGCCCCATAAAAATATATGTGTAAAAATGTATGTTTCCTTTGGATTTATTGGATGGGCCATGGCCTCCTTCTAGGGTTCCAAAAATAGACAGTTCAATTCGCCTGTTTACGAAGTCCAAAGTTTTAATTCTGCGAAGAGATTGCATAGTTTCTCTCTCTCTCTCTCTCTCGATTATCCTGAGGAACTCGAAAGCTCTGATTTTGCAAAGATATTGATCACTTGCCCTGTTTCGTTGCCAAAGGGATTACCCTCATCTGTCCAGGTTCTGTTTCTGTACCTTGCCGGGTATACATTGCATTTTGAATCGATATTCTGTACGTAGTCTTATATCGCACTTTCTCTCTCGTTGATTTCATTCTGGGAGAGACGTCTTGTTGGTTACATTTTTCAGAATATTGGTTTACAACACTTACGCACCTAACTGTTTTTGAAAACAAAATCACTAACCGTTTTGCACATGGAGCTGAAATAGTTATGGAGGATATGAAACTTAGAGTTTTGTAGTTAGAACTTAGAATTGATTTATATTCCGGGAAAATCATATATAGCATGTTTTGAATTCCGTCGACAGATCGAGTTTACCAAAAAGTGTTATTGAAAACTGTTTCTGAAAACAACTATCAATCTGGAAACATTTTTGAGGAAGCTTAATTGTGATGTACTCAAGTAGACGCTAGCGGTTAGATTGTGTAGGAGTCATTCTGAATATTTGTCATATGGTTAGATTGTGTAGGAGTCATTTTGAATATTTTTCATATGCGGGCACATTTTTCATTTGCAGATCAATTGATGGCTTCACCAGCTTGGTTGCCGCAGGAAATGCAGACTTCGGCATCTCAATCTTCTGTTCCCGCGTCTGGTTCGTCAACGCCAACTGCTGCAACTGGTCCACTTGTGGGTGCACGTACTTCAACTTTGAATGGTGGAACTGGCCCCGCATCCTCCCCATCGTTCTCGTATAATGTGTTTCCGAATGTTGTCACTGGTTCAGGGAGCTCACAGTTGTTGTCATCCTCTCCCGTTAGTAATTCTTCCCCCTTCTTTGTGTAGTAATCTATTTGGGGATTATTTTCCGGGAGATTTTAATTACTTCAAAGGCTTGGTTCGATTGCAGGTTATAGAGTCTAATTCATCCAGTTCTTCTGCATTCATCCAACCCCCGGTTCCTGGCCTGTCTGGGAACAACGGTCCTTCTTTTTCATACAACATCCCAAACGGTGTGGTCGGAACTCCCGGGAGCCAGCAATCACAGTTGAGCACAGTAAGGGTCACAATTTTTACAAAAGCGATATTATTGTCAGGTAAACTGTGAGTACCATCTGCTGTGGAACAGCAGTATACAATCAGGGTGGCGGTGGTGTCATTTTACGGACCCACTTGAATTGACCTGTGATACTTTTTGGCACAGCTTACGTAAATGTGTCTTAAAATGCACACGTGATATACGACATGATATGCAAATCTCGGTACGTGAAGCGACCCATAGAATATAGGAGCAGTTGAATTAATCACCCCAATCGGACATTTGAGTTGAAAGTTATTGTCAAAATACTACAGGCTGCGCCTAGGCACTCCGAATTCGGGATTTACTCCAACTCTTGATTTTTCCTACCAAATGGGATTGCTTTAGACTTCCTCAACGGGTTCCTTATATCAAAGGGTTCTCACTTTCATTTTTCTATTTGCGGCAACATTGTAAGACCTTCCATCCAACTTGCACGTTTATGCATCTACCGATCTCCAAGGCCTGCAAACACCACAAAACACTTAAACACATCAAGTAACAATGTAAACGGACCATCAAACCGTAGGTTAGGAGGATTAAATGGGTGCTTTTCAGCACCTATCAACATATATGTTCATTTGTAGGAAAGGCTTCAGATTTTTAGTTGAGTATAGGCTGGCCTGGCGTAAGCCGCGCTGAAACTTATCAAATCTGATGATATTTATGCATGTGTCCGTTTGTTTCTAAGAATCTTTCTATCATTTTATTGATTAAACATTGTTCAATCCATTGCGAAAAAATATTGCATTTTCTTTTTATTGCACATATATTTGATAGAAAGATTCTTTAAACATGTTGAAAAATAAACTGTCCATACTGCAATAGGATTTGCGAGTTAGAAAAATATAGGAGTGATACTCAGTTTGTATCTTCATTCAACAACTTAATCTTATAGCTTCTTCTCACAATTAATGGCGGGATGCATTTTGCAGGAGAAAGCATGTAGATCCTTCACCAAAGTTTAGGACCTAGAGTCATGTACTTAAGAAACTCATGTGGTTCATTGTACCCACTCGCAGACCTGTATTGATATACATGACCTTTGGTTCGATATGTTTTGTATAAGATATAAAGTCAAAGGACTCAAATAAAGCTACAGTGTCATACTGGTTCTTCAGGTGAGAGTATAACAATGTTGAGGGGTCCTCTTTGTTGAAAAAGAATGAACTTTTGAGAATTGAGACTAGTTCATGTTCATGATAGAGTGCTAATTTACTACCCAAAAAAGTACAAAGTACGAGCAATATGGAATGGAGGGAGTATAAGTCATATTCTGTTGGGGGTTTATGGTTTATTGGTTTATACGCAATGTTTTTGTATTATATTCTCCCTGGATTATTTTTTACATGTTTGTGATCTTTTCTTTTGTCAATTGGCAGCCAGTTGCTCAAGGGAGGAAGAATGCTCCACCTGATGCAGCATCCTTACAACCTCCTGTTCCTGGGCAGCCTGCAGGCCCTAATTCATTCTTAGCCGGGATGAATGCACAAATTATGCTACCTCCAGTTCCCTCGTCTGTTGCCTCAAAAGGAGCCTCAACAAATTCTATGAGCTTTTCTTTCAATGGGAGTCCTAGGCCAATGCAAAGCACTCCGCCCACAGAATCTGTACATGTACTTATCTTATTTGAACTAAAGTTTTGCACGGAGTTTGTGAGCATGTACAACAATGAGTCCAAGTGTAGTTTTTATCGAGGTTTTGATATAAGCTATTATCTTGAATGACATGTCTTTACATTTAAAAAAGAGAGAGGAGGTGCAGGTTTCAAATCTTAGTAGGGAACTTTGCTATGGTTCAGAATCGAATCAAATGTTGGAAATCTTCGTACAGTTTTTCTGGAATTTCTTCAACTATATACTGAAAATGTTATAACAATGGTACGGACCTTACAACGGGTACTTACAGAAGGCATAAAACTTAGTTTGAACAAAAGTTTTGAAATGACACAGGTGGTGACCAATTGAAGGTGTATTTAATCATTCTCTGTAAAAGAATTGATGCGCTGATCTGATAACTAGTGGAAGTTATGTACAATTGCAATGCTAATAGATAACTTTAAGTTGACCATACCTTAACTTATAGGCATTTCTATTTCCTTCACTAATGGCAGAATTCGTCAGTTGATATTACGCTTGAAACTGGTACTTTTCCATCTGCACCATCTGTCTCTCAGTCCTTTGCACAACCTTCTCATGCCACATCAAGTTCAACGACGGCTGTGTCTTCATCTCATAATTTGAGTCCGGCAACTTTACGAATACCCACGGCCCCATCATTTCATGTGCCTCCAGGAACTTCTGGAACTCCTGGAACAACCGCCCCCCCTGGAATATCTTCTTCTGCACCATTGCCATCGAATCTGACTGTTCCGCCTCCAGCCATGGATTCTTCCTCTTCTGCACTCCTAAGACCTATTATGCCAGGTACTCCGTTTCCATCAAATCCAGCCATACAGCATCAAGCATATACTCCCTATCCGTCTGTACCACCTGTTGGTGCTCCCTCTCATGGACCTTGGTTGCCACCCCCACAGTTGAGTGGCTTCCCAAGACTGCCATTCCTACCGTACCCTGCTACTTTTTCTGGTCACTTTCCGTTGCCACCGCGTGGGATGTCTCTTCCTTCTGTTCCGCTGCCTGATGCCCAACCTCCTGGTGTCACTTCTTTGGGAACTCATGGTGGAATCCCCAGGATAGCTGCGGCCTCTGGCCCTCAGTTGACAACAGGCTCAGGGATGCAGCAAGAATCACCTCCAGCAATCGGTATGCTTGAAATACATCTGAGGAATGTAATATATTGAAATCTCCATAACTTTTTATTCAGTTAGCAATACCTCTGCAGATAATGGTCAGAATGTCATTGATGTTGGCAACAAGGATGGAGCTGCGGTTGGTGAACAAGTTGATGCTTGGACAGCCCACAAGACTGAAACAGGAATTGTGTACTACTACAACGCTTTGACGGGAGAATCTACTTATGTGAAACCTGAAGGTTTTAATGGAGAGGTATGAGTATTATTCAAGTATTGGTTCATTTTGCAAGATAAAAATGTAATTATGGTTTTGTTGCAATTCAACAAGATAATTTTGCAACTCCAAATTCCGGGCAGATAATAGTGCCTTCTATTTTATACCTTGGAGTTATGGACAACTGTGTCTACTTTCTAAAAGAATAATTGGAATGCTATTTTGAAGACTTGAGGAAATTGATACTTATTTGAAAATAGAATGCACTTGCTGAAAATACTATCAACATTGGTGGATCAATCATATATTTGGAGTACAGGTGCTATTTGAGCCTGCAGATTATCATATAATGCTGTCTAGAACTTCAGTATGTGCTTGTATCATTGAGTCTTATTGCTTAATGAAGGCCCATCTTTGGGCAATTATGAAGCTGATCAGTGAATGAATAACCAACTGGGACTAGCCCGGCTGGTCACCCTTGTACACCCCCAGCTGCCGGTTGGGGGTTCCATTGGTGCCAAAGGCAATCCCATTACAGGGCTCTTTCTTGAGTTGATTATTTCTCCCCCACTGGGTCGGTATTGTTGTTCTTGGGCTGGTTGTTGGATTTTCTTACGCAATTGATTGTCTAGTACTCCAGTTTGATGTAATTTTCACAGTAAATATGAATAATCTCCTTCAAAATTTACCTGAAATAGCTGAACTCTGGGGATTTTTCTGAGTATTTAATGTAGAAAGAACAAGGGCAAAGTTCACTTTCACCCCCTATGGTTTGGGTCATGTGCGGCTACACTCCCTCAGGTTCAATTTGGTGCGTCTGCACACTTTCACAAAGCACAAGGGGTGTATCTGCACCAAATTGAACTTGAGGGGGTCTAGCCGCACATGGCCCAAACCACAGGGGGTGATTGCCCAAAGAACAATTCTCTGTGTTTTAGTGACAACTAGCTTGTGATTTGTATGAAGTGGTGGCTTGCGGTGATGAGGTGGCAGATTCTGCAGTGAGATGGTGGTCTGTAAATACTTTAATGCTCCACTCATTTTTTTTTGGGAATCTATATTTATACAGTTGGTCTCTTAATAAAGGAAAATAAAATCGTTAAGCCTGTCCGTCTCTGAAAACTGAAACGATGACTCAAATTGTTAAATTTTTACTCTAGTGCTTAGTTTATGTTGTATCTCTACACTTGCCATCTGTCACGTGTGTATGAGTAAGTGCCTCATCGAAATGTTGCCGCAATACTTGATTAATAACTTATCTATTGTGTTTTGTTTTGATTGCAGCCCGACAAAGTAACTGCCCAGCCAACTCCAGTTTCATGGTGAGTTCTCTGTACTTCTTTGGGGAGATTGTTTGTCAGTGTGGATTGTTTGCAGTTGAAAGAGAATAATTAGTCCTTAATCCTCGTGGGATATTGATTTTGTGCTGTAATATTTGTACTAATTCTTCATTTTGACTCGTGTGAATTCGTGCTCTCTCTTTTTACTTTTAAGTTTGTTAATAATTTTATGTCCTATTCTAAAGTTTGTTATCTTGAAATGTTTTAAGATGTAAAAATTTCTTTCTGATGTCTTTATGTTTGATGTTGCTGTCATGTTAGGGATAAGTTAGCAGGTACTGATTGGGCGTTGGTCACCACAAATGATGGCAAAAGATATTATCACAATGTTAAAACCAAGGTATGCTAAATCTCTTTATTCATTGCCGTTATTCCTGCTGCTTCTTTTCATCTATTTATGAGTTTAATTGTTCGATATTGTTGACTTGTTTTTGATTTGATGAAACCTACTTGGATGTCAGTTGCCTTGTGAAGGTAATTGTTCTTGTAAGTTGCGAAATTTTATTTCAGACAATGAACAAAAGCTTCAGAGAGAAATATCTGAACCACTCGCCCCGTCACAAATTTGTATAGCTCCAAAGAACTCGCCTCATACATATCCATAGTGAATATTGTACATCACAGACCAATCATAAGGAAAAGAATCTTCCACTTTTCTCATCCTATTGAGAACATTCCCAAGTGAATCCCAATATGTATGCAGCTCTATATCTTGCAAGACTTCTTCTCTATCTCTTTCACGGATTAATGACACAAGAAAAATGCACCATTACTATCTCGTACTATACACGTCAGTAACCTATATCAATTCATTCCTTCACATTTATCACGCATGCTTGCATTCACTTCTTGTTCAGACTTTATTTTCTGGACTTTCTAAATGTGTGAAGGACCAGTGTCCATGGGACATATTTGGACTTGCTTCATTGGACACACTGAATTAAGGAACCCTGCAAGAGACTCATTTTTTGAATAAGATGCTCCATTAGCTTGAAAAAGGAATATATGTAAGCTGTATCCTTGTGTTCTCGTGTCTTTGAAGTTTTGAACATGAGAATTAGACATCCAACGCTTAGATGTGGAAACATACCCACACCCGTCATCAGATCCGCATCCATGCAGCATAGCGTACAAGGCTAAAAAAGGTTGCTGGTAAATTTAGCACACCTCTCCTTGCCACAACACTATTGCATTTGCTCGTGCCTAATTTTTATTAGTTAGTGTCAGAATAATCACTTGAACTAGGACAAAGCCGGAATATTGAAATACTTACCTTTTTACATTTCGTCTCAACTTTGAAAGACAACAGCATATCAAGACCCATTACTAAGACCAATAGACCACCACTTACAGCCCATTACCTGCAATTATAGAAGCTGTCCTTTTGTTTTGGGATTTACCCGTTACCATTGATATTACACATGAGATTTACTTGAGCATAGTAGTTTGAAATACAATTAAGAATATACAATGGGGAAGTAAAAGGGACTTAACTTATGACCATTTTCGCTTTCTTCATGCTGGAAAATTGCGATTAAGTTGCTCGAGCCTAGAGTTGTTAAGTTAAAGCAACCAAGACACATGTTTCCATCCTAACCAACTGATGGTATCCATATCCTTTATTTGTTATTTCGATTGTGCTAAGCGTTGGTACTAAATTACTGGAAGGGCCTCTTCAGCAGTGTTTACTAGCTCATATTAGTTAATGGAGAAACATGTGAAAAGGTCAGGTAAAGATCTTCCAATTAGGGTTGATAAACAAACCAAGCTACCCGAGTTTGAGCTCTTGTTCTTTCGTTAAAAGCTTGCTCAAGATTGGTTTGTCACCCATACAAATTGAACTTGAACATTTTTTTGAAGCTCATTAAATTTTCAAACCAAGCTCGAACAAGCTACTACTCGTCTTGTTTTGCTCATAATGTACTCAAAATTCAAACTACTCGAGATCGGCTCGATTACAGCTTGTCCGAAATTGTTTTTCTCGTAACAAGCTAAGCTCGAACATGTTTTGAAGCTCGTCTCATAACTGCTAAGCTCGTGCGGCTCTTTTATCACCCCTGCTTTGTAACTAAATCACCTTGTAGAAGATGTGTTATTTTATTGTTTTTTGTATTTTATGGCCTAACTCAGCTGGAACTTGTGGAAAGGAAAAGAGAGGGGAAATGTGAAGAAAGTGGATTCTTTTCTCTTGTTTGGTTGTACAAAGAAAATGAAAAGAAAGCATGAGGAAAATAAATTTCTCTTGTTTGGCTTCAAGAGGAAAATGGAAAGAAAAGGAAAATTAATGAGAGAGTTGTCTTCAAATTTTGGCACCCTTGTTTCTCTCCATTTTCCTCAGCGCATTCCAGAGCTTTCCTTTCTTTTCCTTTTCCTTAAATAGGGACCAAACAATCCTTAAGGAATTTTTTTTTTTATTTTCCTTTCTTTTCTCCCATTTTCCATGGGTTCCAATCAGAGCCTAATAAAGCAATCGGAAACAATCACTCCAACTTATGTACTTTTTCGAGGTAACTTCTTGGACAGTATGAATTTCAGACTTGTATCCTCTTATTACTGGTCCACAACTTCCTCCTTACTGTTGGGTGGAGTTAATAAAATTTGAAACTCTTACGTTAGAGTGGTCCTACAACTGGGTTGCCAATAATCTCACGATCAAAATTCAATAATTCACCCGGAATATGGTTTTACCAGTTGCAGAAAGTCGAGGTTTCTGGATAATATGTCTGTTTAGTAGGCCTGATTCCATGGTCAACATTTCTGCTAATTGCTATGTCAGTGAGTGTTCTCAAAGCATCTCTTGAGGTAAATAATCAGGAATATTGGATAGATCCATTAATTTATAAATACAATTCATATCCATATATCTTGTGAGACGTTGCCACTTTTTGAGAAATTTATTTTGCCATCCTGCACTCTCATTTTTTGGTTGGAACTGCCTAGACTTAACGTCAAGTTGCAATGTCATCACTTTTTTAGCTGCCATTATACGGGGTGACTGAAAATGCCTAAGTGGCCTCCCTGGTAGGCTATTAGCTCAACAACATTTTGGCTGTAACATTTAGCAAAGAAATCATCATTAACCAAACAAGTGGTCTCTTTTGTGGATTCATGGGCTATTAGTTCGACAAACCACAAATTTGAAAGCTGACATTGGAACATGATGGTTAGTCTTGGGATCTCTCTGGTACAATCAGAAACCGAGGGACTAATGTGCGGTGGCGGAAGAGGTGCTAAATGTATTTAACCCCTACCTGTAGTCCAACTTGACAAGTTGTAGTAACAGAATATGAGGTTCAAGTTGATTCCTGTTTCTATCTTTGGTTAGAAATGTTTGATCCAATGGGACAATGATTGTCTGGATTGTTACTCTTGGCTTTGTTACAGATCTTTATTGATACTATTGTTAGCCCTCATATACTCCTTCATTTATTCTTGATCAGTTGAGCAGTTGGCAGATTCCGTCTGAGGTAACAGAGTTGAGAAGGAAGCAGGACGGTGATACTTTAAAAGAAGAATCAATTTCAGTGCCAAATACCAATGTATTGACAGAAATGGGATCTGCTCCTGTTAGTTTGAGTGCTCCTGCTCTTAATACAGGTGGTCGTGATTCCACAGCTCTTAGAGTTTCAGGCCTGCCGGGATCGTCATCTGCACTTGATCTGATAAAAAAGAAATTGCAAGACTCGGGAGCACCTGCTACTTCATCACCTATTCCGACTTTTTCAGGACCAGTTGCGTCAGAATTGAATGCTTCAAGAGTAGTTGACACTACAGTTAAGGGCCCACAAAATGAGAAGAGCAAAGAAAAGCTCAAAGATGCCAACGGTGATGACAACATGTCTGACTCCTCTTCTGATTCTGAGGATGTGGATAGCGGACCCACCAAGGAGGAGTGTATCATCCAATTCAAGGTATCTATTAAAAAAATATGATTTGTCCCTAGGAGGAGGATTAGATTTATTAAGTCCTATCATATTTAGTTATGCTACTTTTGAAAAGATGTATTTTGTGCGGGTATCTATGTTTTAAAGGATATTTTTTGAACGGCTATGTTTTAATGGATTACCTGCAAAATATTTTTATATGAATATTATACAGCAATAGAACTTGCTGCGGAAGTTGGTCTTACTTGATCCCTCACTTAGAACTTCTATTGATTTTTTTAGGTATGATTTTTCCTAGAGTAGATGCAGCGAAATTCAAAGTTTTAGTAAAAACCAGGAGGTAAAACGAATTCTCTGTTCTTAGCAGAAATTTATCCAAAGTTAGTTGATGTTCTTCTCCAATTGACGGAGCAGGTCAGCTGGTACATATGATGGCTCACTCTTATAGCATCCCTTGTGTCTTTAAGCGACAAAGGAGAATCACTAAAGTTTTCTTAAGGCAACCCACTTTCATCGAACTGTTGAAAGTTCAAACTTCTAGCTCATGGGGGGTGTATGACCCTGTGTTGAGCTGGCGTGCTATTTTGCATGCTGAACAAAGTGTTAACAATGACTGTTGTTGGACCTCATTTACTGCAATTTTTTTCTGAGTTTCTGTGTTGGCACAGAAGATACAACCAACTAGTCAACGCCACTAGTTGGTTCAAGATGTTGCAACTTGAGTGAGGAATTGACTAGTAAACCCAGAAAAAGGCAGTTGATTTGATTGGGTCAGGTCTTATTTATAGCTGTACGTGTAGTCTGATTCATTTATTTGCTAGTTAAATGATGATCAACGAGAAGGATTGAAAGTTATCATGTTAGCAATAAATAAGATTATAAGAATGCGAAAGTCATGATCATGGATCAATCCACCACCTAAAGTATCACAATCCATGATAATTGCAACAACATAGCCCATCTAGTCACCAACCATTGGGGGTATGGGTGGGGAGGATTGGAGACATACCTAACCTTTGGCAATATATGCACTAAGTGTGGCTGCTCTATGAATACCACTGAAACAATGATAATTGCAAGTTAGAAACAAATATGAATCACGTCTATTTTTCTTTTAAGAAATGGATTGCCTCATTAGAGATGTTAATGTCTATTGGTTTTAAGGTACTAAGTTGCTATATGTTGATGTTGTAGGAGATGCTTAAGGAACGTGGAGTGGCGCCATTCTCGAAATGGGATAAGGAACTACCGAAGATAGTTTTCGATCCACGCTTCAAGGTTCGTAGATTCTAAAGATATTACATTACTTTGTTCGGGCTTTAGCATCCTTTCTACAACAGGAACATCATGAAACAGGTTTGTTAGTCTCATGTTTCATCTTACCTGTGAGGAGGTGCACTTGTTTATGTTTCACTTTGCTGTCATTGATTTAACAGTTGCAGACTGAGTTTATGCAAGTTCTCATGTTTGCGTGTTTTTTTTTTGTATATTTGTATATTTGGAAGTATAGATTGCTTTATAGAACGCAAGATTAGCTTTGTTGATAGTAGATAACTGTGCTGCTTTGGCACTTCATTTTGTATTATTTGTTTTTACCTTGTCCGGCTTCAACCCTGCTTGCTTGAATTCATTTTTTCAAACTTCATAAAGATAATTCTGAAATATGTGTGGTGCTACTTCTGTGTAACTGATATTTTCAAAAGCTGCTTAGGAGCCGTCAGGGTATAGCTGACCAGCCTGAATGGATGTGGACGATCTATGTTTTGCTGTTGACTCTGTGGTGATAGGCGGTTAAAGTAAAGTAAATACTTTGTGGTTTTAAGTGTTGAACCGTCAATTCTTCTGCTCATTCAACCTAAGGTTATTTTAGGTAAAATCTGGTGGCTTCAAATTGTGGTTAATATTCTCAGTATTGTATATTTGCTTCCTTGGTAGTTAGTAGTGAAGTTTTAAGATGCCAGTGGGAATTTCTCTCCTCTTTCTTTTAGCCTTATAGTTATCTTCTCATTTTTCTGCTCATTTTCTTTTGTTGCATACTTACTTTTAAGCTTGGGGTGGGGTGGGGTGGGGGGCATGTTCTGCTGATTCAAGGCTCTTTCTAAGTAGGGTTGCTGCTTGTTTTTTTTCCTTGTCACGAGAACTCCTTAGGATGCTAGTGCTAGCCTCTCAGAAATGGACCTTGTGCTTTCTTGGTTTTGAATTCCATCTTACCAGAGATTGTACATGGATTTTGATTGCTGTAATTTTGGGAATGAGAAGGAAGAAAGTCCAATATACGATAGTGGTCCATGCTCCCATCAATTTTTTGACTCTTGCTCTTGGCTTCATTCATAGGGATGACACTGATGTGCAACCCATCATTCTCATGCCTGATTATGCATTATACTCAACTATTCCCAGTAATATAGCCTAGTTATAACTTACATAGTCTATAATGAACTCCTGTTTCGTGGGACACCAGTTCCAAACTCTACCATTCCAAGTGCTTTATGAATTATACCTGTTGGAAACTTGGTATTATTCAAAAAGTAAGCATTTTGAAACTGCCGTTTGTGCGCCTGTGAAGTCGAAATACCATGTTATTAGCCTGACTGGTTTCTACTTTCTCCTTCAAAGGAAAAGGTGCAGGGTTTGAGTCTAGGTTTGGACATGACTGCATGCGTTTTCCTCATGAACGAGCGTTTGCAGGAATTTGTCTGGTGAAAAGCCACAATAATTTATTGTAAAGTAATTCTTCCCCACACACTCCTTCCTCCCTTCTTTTTGTAGATGTCAAATTGTCCAAATTGGTGCTGAGTGGGAATGAACAAGTGCATGGTTTTTGGGCCTGTTGAAAGGAACGGTTCAAGGTTTGCCTTAGTTAAAGGATGTGTTTATTACATTCAGACTAACATTTTTGGTTTGCAAAACATATGCCTTACGACCCCCTTTCCTCGTGATTGGCTTCTTAGTTACTCCTTTATTTGTAAGTGATCTCCTGGTCTAGCTGTACCTTGAGGCTTGGGGCACTATTCAAGCAAAGAAAAAAAATAAAAAAACCATAGGGAAGAGAGTGCCTACTTTTCTTTGTGTTAGGGAAGAGAGTGCCTACTTTTCTTTGTGTTTCAGGAAAGCTTAATTCTTATGTTATTTATGGTTGGGGCTTCCACATGGTTTTAACTTTTGTTGGTGGAGAAATAGAATTGTTAACCATGTTCTCTCCTGTGAAGGTTGTGTTTCAAGGCCAATTATTACGTCCTTGGCTGCTGGATGTTTCTGTCTCTATGTTGTGCGGACTCAACTGGGGTTGTCAAGCTCTCGGACGAGTGTCAGACTAGTTTGATTCACAAGTCCAAGTGTTATGATACCTTTTATCCTGTAGGATAATTGGTGTTCACAAGAAGCCAAAATACTTTGATGAATAATACATGAGCTTTTTGCGTAGTTATGCAGTAAGCTTGAATGTGTTTGCTGGATGGACGTCCAACTAAACATGTCATATAGATATCTCATACCTTTAGTCATATGTTTGAGTGTGCAAGAGGGGTATTTCATGCATTTGGTCGAGTCCTTATGACCTAGTTCGATTACACTTATAGTTAAAGTGATGCATTAAAGAGCAACTCGCATTTTTGGAATAGTTTCATCTTGGATGAAAGACATCATTGCTCATACCCTATAGAACTTCTTGCCCTAGGGGTTGGATGAAGGGAGAATGCTTGGTGCCTGCGATAAGAGTTTAGGAGCCTCCCCCACATATTACGCAAGTTCCTAATTGATGCCCTGTGATTATATCCAATTACCTGGGGATATTACTTTATCCCTCCTGGTCTAGAGTTGAATTTGTTAGTGGAATGGCGGCATTTGGGAGAAGTTCCTTGCAGATGAACATCAATTAAACTGAATTGGGCCATTATTACTTTTGTGATAGATGCATATTTCGTAATGCCTTCCCTTTGTTGGTGATTAATCTGTTCTAATAGATAAAAGGAGAGCACCAGTTTGGTGTCTTCCATTTTTGAAGCCCCGTCACAAAAGTGATTTCCATAATTGCCCCTCTAAAAGTCAAGTATTTATGACTATTTTTAACTTACCATTAAATAATTGTTATGGGCAAAATAATAATCAATTTAAAACCACCTATCACAACCACCACCCCACTGTCCCCACCCACCCTAAAAATGGGCACACACTATGTGTGTGCCCACCTTCTAGTCACTATTAAAGCATCCAACACAAAATCAATTGGCAATGAGTGGAGAAGCTGTCGATGCTCATATTCTAGTTGGAGGTTATAATTAACCATTTTGGACCAAACTCTTAACACTCCCCTACACATGTGACCCCTAACTCACACGTGGAGAGGTAAAGTTCCATAATGTTGGGATCACAACGAACAAGATGCGCTTAAGGCACAAACAACAATGCAATCAATCAAGTCTGTCCAAAAGCCTTCAAAAGCCTTGCTCTAATACCATGTTAAAACATCCAACTCAAAACCAAGCAATAAGTAGAGAGGCTGCCCAGCTCATTTACTAGTTTTGGAGGTTAATTAACCAATTGGGACAAGCTCTAACAATCACAACCTCCATGCCCTTTTCTCCTGATATCTCTTCTGATGCTACTGTGGTGCATTCATGTTGCAGCATTCAGGATTAGAAACTGAAGCTGGGGTTCTTTTTCGTTGTACTGCAGTTAATATACTTTGATAGAGGCCGTTACCTATCTTATCACCCTTAAGTAACGGGATTTTGAACCTCCGATACCGTTATTTACCTGTGTTACAGACCAATTTTCTATCCAATCGGCTGTTACAGACCGTATCACCGATAATTTTACATTTCTTGATACTGCGATTAAAACCCTGGTAGGCAGTTAATTGGTTCTTATTTTGTACATGATGGTTTTTAATGTTGCAGGCTATTCCAGGTTATAGTGCTCGGAGAGCCTTGTTTGATCATTATGTTCGTACACGGGCTGATGAAGAGCGCAAGGAAAAAAGAGCAGCTCAGAAGGCTGCAATGGAGGGGTTCAAGCAGTTATTAGAAGAAGCAAAAGAGGTTTTGTGCATGTTATTTTGATTGTGTTGTCATTAGGTCCCGATAGAATTCTATTTTCAAAGTATCTTTCTGGCTTTTGAATGGTGGTAGGACTAGAGATTGCTTTCTAATCAATTTTGTTTTTCAGGATATTGATCACAACACTGATTATCAAACATTCAAAAAGAAATGGGGCCACGACCTGCGGTTTGAGGCCTTAGAACGAAAGGAGCGCGAAAGTTTACTCAATGAAAGGTATAACCAAGGAATGCTTGGAACTTGGAAGAGACATCGGTTTTGTATGTGATTGTTTCGTAGTTAGATTTAGAGTACACATGCTGAGGGCATTGCCTAGTATATCTTTGCCTTCCATCACCTAATTAGTCAATCAGCATAGTGGGGCCTTGTGTCATGGTCCAAGCATTTTAACTTATTACAACAGTGTAGCGCTCTTTGTAGATAGTGCACTTGGTGAGCTGACTGATAATTACTGCCAAGAGTTCAGAGGTTCGTCAAAACCTTTAAAAAAATAGGATACGGCCATGGGCTAGACTCATCATCCTTGCATTATTTAGCATTGTTTATATATGACGGATACAACATCCATTTTTTTAGCTACAAATAACAACGTACAACCTAAATGAGAACTAAATAGGTCCTTACAAAAATGATTGTTAAGGGAAGAGGGAGAGAAATCTGGGGAAAGAGAGACAACCCTGAAATACAAAAGGGGAGAGAGAATACTAGTCAACTTGCGTTCTTTTGTCCATATTTTTAGCTACAAATAACAACGTACAACCTAAATGAGAACTAAATAGGTCCTTACAAAAATGATTGTTAAGGGAAGA
>JAOTQK010000024.1:9056672-9071829 GCA_025642025.1 Rhododendron ferrugineum | reverse complement strand
GGGAGAGAAATCTAGGGAAAGAGAGACAACCCTGAAATACAAAAGGGGAGAGAGAATACTAGTCAACTTGCGTTCTGTTGTTTCTTCAATAGCGAGGCTCGTTTATTCGACTGAGATGGATCCTTTGCTGACAATTCCCCCTTGTTTGGCCGCCATTTGTGTCAACATACCCACACCTTTTTGTTTTAACAGCAATCAACACTAGGAATACTTTTTTCGTCTGTGTTATAATTGATGTGTACAACCAACTTCCACTAAATACTTATAAAGCCTGCGTATCTTTTTGAATGCAAAAATAGGGGGGTTTAGGCAAAAATATGTTTTACTTGGTTGACGTACTCTGTATCTGTATCCGATACCTAGCGTCTACTCATATGGCGCTGTGTTTAAAGTACCATGCTTCATAGGGATCTATATGTTGGGAAAGGCATTGGGCAAGCTTTTCCAGTGACACATTGCTTTGCCTAGTTGAATCATTAACTAATTTTGATAAGAGACGAGCAACTGTTGCTAGACGAGTCCTCTGGATTCTGGAATATCCATAGTAGGCAGAGGAAATTGATTGATAAATGGTTCTGTTAAGTATTTTAACTGGACATCTGTGCTGACTTGCACCGACAATAGCCTAATTCTGAATAACTGAGTTTAGACAAATAAAGTGGAGAACATGGCCGGTTGTTGTTTTGGCGTTTCTGAATGATGCTAGGTCGATCAAAGCTTGAGGAGTTGTTTGCTCCTATTTTGGTTCCGTTGCTTCTATGGCATCTTTTCACCTGGCTCCGATTTCATGGGATTTTATTACTTCCAGAAGTTAGAGTGATAGTGGGGTGGATGCATTGGTGTTCTTGTCGGCTATTCTTGATGATTTTGTCCTTTAGGCCTAATTTAGTGACAAATGGTGTGATCTGTTCACTCTCCTGGACATTTTAGTGCCATTCTTATTTTGAATTTGTTTGATAACCCAAATTTTTTTTTTATTTCATTCTTTGTCGATAGTAGATGTTGTAAAGCGATTGTGCTTCGTAAAACGTTAGATTTTTTTATGTGCACTTTGGCTCGTAGTAGTCTCATGAGTCCTGACTAAAAACTTTTTTTGACAATTTGCCCTTAGTGGTTCTATTATGTGCAGGGTGAATGAGAAATCCTCGGATAACTTCTTTTATATTGCCCTTTGGCTTTGACTTTAGAGCACCGAGTATTCCTTTTGGCATCCAAATGTTGGGCGGTTGCAGCTTGTGTATCGCAATTGCTTTTGGTTGATTTTGGGGCTTGGGTTGCAATAAGAAGACGGATGCCTTGTGGAATTGTGCTCTTTTCTCTATTTTGCTGGTTAGTTGGTTGGAGTGCGATGGGAGGAGTATCGTCAATAAATTGGTGTTGAATCTTTAAGCCAGAGTTATTTGTCATCTTTTGGCCTTCGGTCTCTAATTTTAAGATCCCCAACTTTTTAATTCTAGAATTTGGAGGGTGGTTTGTGATTTGTATGCCAGACATTTTTTTTGCTTCAGTATTTTTTGTGGTAAATTTCTTGTCCTCCAAGATTTAATTCCCTTTAGGAGTTGATTCTAGACCTTTCATTTTGCTAAATGCTATGGGTGAGCATCGTGTCGAGTCCTATCGTGCGATCTCATGTTCGTGTTAGAATTTTCTCAACCCTAATCCGACCTGTTTAGCTTTTCGTGTTATTGTGTCGAGTCATATTCGTGTTCCATGTCAGAAATAGCCAAACCTAACCAGTGTTCTAAAACAAGGAATAAATCGGCGATTAGTTGACGATTAATCGCTGGCGGGGCCTATCCGATTAGGTCCGACTAACCATTAATCACCGATTACTAATTAATATGGACCGATTAATTGCCCGATTAATCCGATTAATAGCTCGAAGGTGGCCGACCGCCCGACTAGCGCCTAGCGACTTTTAGAACATTGAACCTAACACTCTAACTTCGTGTCGGGTTCGTGTTGTGTTATCGTGTCCTTTCATAACTTCCCACCTCGCGTCGTGTCGTGTCATGTCATCTCGTGTTCGTGTTAGAATTCTCTAAATCCTAACCATACCTGTTTAACTTTTCGTGTTATTGTGTCGTGTCATATTCGTGTTCCGTGTCAGAAATAGCTGTCCCTTACACACTAACTTTGTGTCGGGTTCGTGTCGTGTCGGAAATTTCCACCCCTACTGAATGTACGTAGGGATCTATACATGTTCATATACAAATGGATTCCTCTCAATGACCATATTCCAAGGTAGATCTTTCCGTGGGTTAATGGTTAGTTGATTTTCTTGCAAGGTTGGAAACATAAGTTTAGTTTCAATCATTTGTTGTGTATGGAGTTTCAGCTACCCATGGTGTTTGTATACTTGTCTTAATTCACAATTTATAGAAATCGTTTATTGTCTGTCACTGGCTTGTGAGTTTGTTTGAAGGTATTACGTTTGCGAGTTGCAATGTTGTTGTCTGTTTGCAGTCCTTGGGACCATTGTAGGCTTAGAAGCTAACCTCTTTTTTGATATTGATTCCCTTAATTTTTTCCTAATGATAAATAAAACTCCAAAAAGTTTGGGAAGTTGCATTTTCCATATAGGCCCTGGTACAGTGGCGTGTAGGATAAATTGGACCTGATCATGTTTACCCTATTTGACTTATTTTTAAAGGGAAATTAATTGCTTTTGATTTGCATTGGGGCAATATGCTTCAAGTTGTAATCTTGTCCAGATACTGATATTCACCCTTTGAGTCTTTGAACTCTCATATCCATTTGGATTTGTATGGTAACTCTTTTCTTTCTTCCACGCTATATTTTCTATTTTTTAACCGGTTATATGCTCCCACTTGCAGGATACTTCCTCTGAAAAGGGTTGCTGAAGAAAAGGCTAGAGCTATACGTGCAGCTGCTGCATCGAGTTTTAAATGCATGCTTCAGGAGAAAGCAGATATCACTACAAGTTCTCGTTGGTCTAAGGTTGGTGCATCTGTTGAAGTACTCTTGCCTGTTGGGAGATGTGGTTTGTTTTGCTTTTCCAGTGGAATGTCAAAGTAAGGAAGGTGGTTATTTTTGCGGTTTTTGTTTTATCACCTTGCCAAATGCATGTAGAAGTTTGGGCTGCTTTGGTCTCTAAAACCTTTATACAAATCGTTAACCGCTATTTTTACTCCATTTTAAAATATATATATATTGAAGTTATAACTCTTGGTTTTGATAGGTGAAGGATAGTCTAAGGAATGACCCCAGATACAAATCTGTTAAGCACGAGGATAGAGAGATTATGTTTAATGAATATATATCTGAACTAAAGTTTGCTGAAGAGGAAGCAGAACGAGTAGCCAGGGCCAAACAGGAGGAGCAGGTAACAAACCACTTTCCTTCTGCTCTTTGCATCCCCACTCGTTTCTGTTCTTTTTTGTGTGTGTGGTTATCATTGGTGGTTGAATGTAATGATGATGCTTTAGGCCGAGGTGTGTTGTCATTAATGCATTCAACTCGGAGTGTAAGGGTTTCTTTGGGATAATAACCCACTCTCAGGTTCTGGCTCAATTTCTTTTCTAGCTTTGTAAGAAGTTGGTTCCCCTCTCTTTCTCCCTCCATGTGCATATTCTGTCTTCTGTTCTGTCTTTTCCCCCAAACTACTTAATTGTTTTGCTCCTGAATTTTCTGTGCATGTTGTATCCGTAATCCCTTTTCTCAGCTGTCACCATGATTGTCTGTTGTCCAATATGCAGACCACCTATTGGCTTCTTTAATATTTTCTTGAGATGACAAGCAATAAATTTTGGTGATTGAATGAAATATTAAATTACAATGTTTAGGCACACTTTTATGTCGGGAAATTGAAGTTTACTTGCATACTTACACTCAGGAGAAGCTGAAGGAAAGAGAGCGAGCATTGCGGAAGCGGAAAGAAAGGGAAGAACAAGAGGTGGAGAGGGTGCGATCCAAAGCTAGAAGGAAAGAAGCTGTTGAGACTTATCAAGCTTTACTTGTTGAAACAATTAAAGACCCACAGGTAGTATCTGATGACCTGTCTTCTTAGAAACTGTCTTGTGATCTGTCTTGCTGGAATTTGTAGTAATTTTGTAGCTGATGTTCAAGTATTATATGTGGATACGCTTTAGCTAGTCATGGCTGTCTAGTAGGAAGTTCACGATAATTCGTAGATGCATGATTGTCTGGTGCCTTTACCTGATACGAAGCCCTTTTTGTTGATGAGACTCACACGTGGTTTATGCTATCATATAGTATCGGTTAATATTGGATGCTTCCATTTGAGGACCGCATGGTGACTGTTACAAGTAACAACCTTGGATACGTGCTAAGCAGAAATTTTAGTGATCTTGTGTGTGGGTTCATTTACTATTATAATCTTAAATGTGCTCCATGAGTTCATTGTTCACTGGTAGCTTGGAAAAGCTGGACCAGAGTGTAATTACGTTATTAGTCTCTGGAATATGTTTTGGAACATGTTCAAGCTGTACACCAAGAAAGTTGAACTAATGGCAAGGTGTTTATGAAATTCGAAGGTGCATCCATCTGAATGCTTGTAGGATTTCAGATTGGATACTATGAGGTGAAAAGGTGGTGTACCCAAGTGATGCCACATCTGAATGCTTGTAGGATTTCAGACTGGATAACATGAGGTGAAACAGGGTACCCAAGTGATGCCTCATCTGGAATGGTAAAATATGTAAGATAGGCTTTGGATGCCTAAAGCAAAGGCTATACTCCACAATCAAGAAAAAGCTTTCTGATCAACAGATAATGGTAGTGATGGTATATTGGTAATTGCAGAATTTATTGGACTCGGGTTCTATTGTAGATCTATGGATCTTTTTTTGCGTGGATAAGTAATAAACATTATTGTAGATCTATGGATCTTATTCTGGGTGAAGTAATTACATTGATATGAGTTTTATTATGTGTATAGTATCCGTTGTAGTCAATAGAGTAAAATTTCAGTTTTTGAAAAAAGTCCTAGCTGGAGAGGAATTATAAGTCAAATTATAGTTGTCTCGAATATCTACCAAATACCTCATTTTCTAAATTTGTACCCTAATCCTCGAAGAAGTAGAAGATTCTTTGCCCATAAGTTGATGCATAATCTCATTAAAACATTTGAGTTGGTTGATGAGAATCTGTGTTGTGATGACGTTTCCTAAATCATTCGTAGTTAGTTCTCTTCTCTTATTTTTAAACCTCTGGTACTCTATATTATATTGCCATACAACTATGAAATTGTATTGAAACCAGTACTTTTTTGATAAGGAATGAATTTATTGAAAAAGCATCAAGGGGATGCCGCCCGTGTACCATTGAACATGTACCATTGAAATCAGTACAGAACCGTGGCATCTAGTTTGGGCTCTCTACTTGCAGGAAATCAGTACAGAACCGTGGCATCTAGTTTGGGCTCTCTACTTGCAGGAGTGTGATCCCCTACTTGTCAACATCCTGCATTCGTAAAATTTGCTTTCGTGATACTAAGATTACTATCCTGACAGAAAGTAGACTGAATACCAAGTTGCAACTTTTGCCTATGGATTGTGAGGCAACTATGGACGATGTTGCGACCTTGAAGGAAGATGTTGTGCCATTAAGGTACGATGCTGCGGTGTTAAGAAGTAACATGCAAACCAACGCTACTATGGAGGAGTTAAAGCTTCAATAGAGAGGTTGGCTGCTGTCCTATGCGAAAAAACCCAAAAAAGAAAGCAGTGTTCCGGGGTTTGGTGCCTCAAGTACTGTTCTTCACTTGCAAAGCCTCAACCAATTATTGTCCTTAATGTGACCCAAGATGAAAACTTGAATCTCAAATTTATAACAATCGGAAGAAGATGACCAAAAGAGACACAAAGCAAATCGGACCACAATAATGTAGGGCATAGGCCAACAATTGTTTTTGTCTATCGATTGATCTAATCTTCTTGTGCCCATATTCAGTTGCTTTTCATTTGTACAAGTTGCCAGTTGTTGCATCATTGTTATTTGATCACGGCATCTTCTGTTTCAATAAATTGTGGAATTTGGTTGCCCGTGTAGTAATTTTCTTTTTCTTATAAACTAGGCATCTTGGACGGAATCAAAGCCTAAGCTGGAGAAGGATCCTCAAGGACGAGCAGCGAATCCTTATTTAGATCAATCTGACTTGGAAAAGCTTTTCAGGGAACATGTGAAGATGTTACTTGAGGTAATGGTACTTCTCTTACATTTTCCGTTTCTATACTACGTCAAAATAGTGGTGCTCTCTTGGAAACCAGTCTACCCATTGAGCACTCTAGAGGAACATGCAAAACATACCTAAACTGACATCCTTAGTCTAACATACGCTAATGACAAAAAAAAAACTGACTGCTATAAATCAAATACATGTATGCCAGCTGCAATCACCATTGTGTTGTTATTAGAAGATGGTAAGCACAGCTGGAGATTACAAAGGAACATCAATATTGTGACCACCCTTGACATAAGCATTTGTTTTGGTTTAAGGTCATTAATTTGGGTTCATACCTCCTGAACCCAATGCTCTGTCCCCTCCAAAAATCTACTTCTTTTGTCCCGTTACATCTCGTCGGCCACACAGAGATGAACATCTGTCATAAACTTGGACAAATCACGTTTTGTTCTATGAATTGGTCACTTAAGTTTAAAATCAACAGCATGAACAGTTCAATTCATGGGCTCTGTTGGAGGTGAGTTGACTAACTCATTTGTTTTTGTTTCAGAGGTGTGTATACGAGTTCAGGGCTCTCTTATCTGATGTGATAACTCCAGAAGTAGCCGCTCAAGACACAGAAGATGCTAAAACAGCTACTACTTCTTGGTCAACAGCTAAACGTCTTCTTAAGGCCGATCCTAGGTATGCAAAGATGCCAAGGAAAGAGAGGGAATCTTTATGGCGGCGGCATGTTGAGGAGATGCAGCGGAGGCAAAAAAAGTTAGCAGTAGATCAAGAGGGAGGAGGAAGAGGAGGGGGAGGAGAGAAGAAGTATGCAGAAACAAGTAGAAGATCGGCCGATTACGGGAAATATTGGGGTACTCAGGACTGAAGAATTAGTCTTAATTGTTTTTTCTTCCCAGTTCTTTTCTTAGGAACATAAAAAAAAAATTAAGATCTTAGCAGGAGAGCTCATCATTTGTTTGCTCTGAACCTATGTGGCTCTGTTAGAACTGTATGATAATTATGCAATTAGGTTGATAGTTACGAACTTATTCAGTATAGTGAATATGTTTCGATGTTTTTGTACCAAGTTCAGGTGTATGCAAATCGAGCTTAGCCTTCTTTTTATGGACCAGGATACCCTTATGTGATTGTTCCTTTTGTGATTTCTAACTTGAGGTCAGTGAATGCCAACATGTAGTTGCAGGAGCAGGGTCAATGAAATTGTATTCATGAACTGATTATACTACAGAGTCTACACCAAGTATATAATGTTTTTGTTTTCCAATTTAGTTCCTAATGTCTTATTTTTCGGTTTCTCGAGTCTAGACAAACTAGAAAAGTGGGAAACTGACTAAATTTATGAATGTGGGGAGAGGAAGATAAAAGAGTGACTATTAGTTATGGGTCAGCTTTTTTCCTTTTTGACGATAAGGTTTTAGGTTTCATTCAATATAAACCAAACTACCAAAGTGATATCAAAGTATGGATGGTCATTGAAGCACAAGCAGTTATTGAAAACATAGATGGATGATATTTTTGAGTTGTTAAAAGTTCATGAACAAGCTCGAGCTTAATTCAAACCTCGGCCAAATCGGCTCGCTAGAATCTTAATAATAATAAAAAACGCACGCAAAAATGTCAAAATTCGGCTCCTTTCTTTTGCAACCCAAATTGTATTCACAGAGCAAATATACAAGGAGATGACATGCACCTACCATATCCTAATTGAAAGTGGGAACAAGGGAAGCATATATGAACATCTAAATTGCGTAAGAGAATACACTGATACTTCATCTAAATTGCGCAAGAGAATACACTGATACTTCATCTGCATGAATTACTGTCTAGCTACTAGCTAGGTGCTTCAAAAAGTAAGGCAAAGATTAATATGTGAAACACATAGTTAGAGATATTCCATGCAAACTATCCCTTCCTGGATTTCTTCTTTATGAGTGAAGCTTAAATTATTATTTCCGCATCAGAAATAGTTTAACATAGCAACTACTAAGAATCACTCAATCCAGACATCTAAAAACAGAAACTTTCAGAACAAAATCCTTTCTCTCAACAAGTTCAAATACACAAACATCACCTACTTTTAGCGCGTTTTCTCGGGAAAAGATGGGCCAACCATGAGTGATCATGCGTACATCTCTTCGACCTCTGCACAAACGCACAGACCACGACTTATTTGAAACAAGAAGTGTTGCACTCTGTCTATCCTGTTGCATGACACTGCTGACAAAGCTCACTGGTACATTCTGCAAAATGTAGAAGGTCCGTATAGTAAGGCATCTTCTTGTTCGGCTCTTTCCAATATGGTTGAAACTTGGTATTGCACCGACGTAGACATGCCAACACTTGATATTACACGTAATTTAAAAAAATAAAAATAAAGGACAAGACATGTTGACGTAGACATGCCAACACTTGATATTACATGTAATTTAAAAAAAGAAAAATAAAGGACAAGACATGTTGGGTACGCGTTAAGAAGATGTATTGGTGTATTTCTATTACATACCAAGGCTCCGTTTGTTTTGATGTAAAATGTTTTTTTCAGAAAACAAATTTCAAACTTTTATTTTCTCGTGTTTGGTTAGCACATGAAAAATATTTTCAGAGAGAGAGAGAGAGAGAGAGAGAGAGCTGAGAATAAGGGAATTGAATGTGGGTCAGAACTGACGATCGAGGAAACACCGGAAACATTTTACATATAACATGTAAAATATTTTCCTATTTTTTATACAACCAAACACCAGAAAATAGGTAAAATATTTTACGCCCAAACAAATAGAGCCTAAATATTTAAATGTAAATGATGACAAAGAAGTATGTTCTAATCACAATAGAGACAATCTATGACTTTATTCATATATGGAATTACATCATTAGATTTGTAGTTGCATCAAAGTGCTCCAACAAAGATCAATTCCTAGTTCACATCCGTCTTTATAATCAACTAATTATCCATCACTTTCAAACACAAAATTTTATAAGCTTTTACTGGAGCTTACAATTTCCTTTCACACCAACGACGTACACTGAGAGAGAGTGTCCTAGCAACTGGCGTGTCCTGAGCCATGTTCTCTAGTGTCACAGATTATCCAAATAGAAAAAATGGAGAAAAGACCCGACACTTTTGTTTCGAGTGTAGGATACGTGTCTGGAGAGTCGTGTAAGACATAGGTGAGGTGTTTGTGCTATATAAGTTGCCCACGTTTATTGACTAGGGCATCTCAATAGGCACCGTGCCCATGATACTAGTCAAAAGCAAAATGATTAAACTTTTATGCAAAAAATCATCCATATTAGCGTGGAAGTGGTACTTTTAATATTGAGATTTCCAAAACATCAAGCTTCAGTGGTTGGTATTATAATTTGAAAAGAGAGGACCTCAAAATGTCATAGGCTCATAGAACTTTCCAATAAAGAATTGGCAGACAAATATCTTCAATGTGAAGTCATAAGTTGATCCTGCTCTGCATAACTTTGCAGATTGTATCTATTACAGCGGTGCCATAACTTTGCAGATTGTATCTATTACAGCGGTGCCAATTCGATGTGGCCAGAAAACTCTTCATCTCCAAGATCCAAGCACAGCCTAAACAGATTTTTCATGGGAAAATAACACATTCTCGTGTTGAAAAATCTATCATGGGGGAGGAAATCAACTACAAACATCAGGAAGTGTAATAGCATATATGGTGCCTTTTTGCTCTATGAAAATACAGGGTTCATAACTTACCACAGGTCCACGAGTCACATACGTAGAGCCCATGAGAATTTTGAAGAATGGAAATTTGGACGTGAATTTGCCGGCTTCCTTAAGAGCCCTGCCTTTCTTTTGAAGCCCTGAAGGTCTTCCGGAGCATAAATTATTGTCAGCAATTTGGTCGCTACTTACTATGCATGACAGCCGTTTAGATTTCCCTGCATTGTTTAAACACATGTTTAGTTCAATGCAGTTGTTCCACATGTTGCATTCTGCGTATCCGGGTTGGTGCCATGACTTGGGGGCAGCAGCAGCAGCAGCAGCGCTGCTGTTACTGCAAATCAGTCCATCCTCAAGCCCCATAATCAGATTGGAACCGTTCATTCTGTTAGGCTCCTCAACAAGGTAACCAATGCAAAGAAATCAGATTGATCGAACATAAGTAGCCACATAATTGGACATCATTTAATTCTCAAACTTATACTAGCCGTTAAAGTTTTTCAAGACAGACAGGAATCTAATCATCTGTCTACCAACGTCCGATCAACCTTATTTTCCTCGTTAATAATCTACTTAATAGTAGTAGCAATTGGGCCCTATTTATAGTCACAAACACCAACCCTGCTTGTGCATTTGCATATCCAGAGAAACTTACTATTCTCAACAGTTTGATTCTCTTGCGGAAGTGAAATTGCTCTGTGAATATCACTAGTAGGAGGATTTGGCTCCTTTAGACAACCATTCTTGCCATATATTTTGACATAAAAATTCGCATTGCCACCGTAGTAGAAAACGAGAAAATCTCCAAATTCTAGCGAGTTATCCAGCACAAATTGATGCCAACCATCGTGGAAATACAAAGTGTCATTGACCTCATTCAATTCTACCTTCCATGATCTTCCCTCCATATTTGTAATTGTAGATTTGTAAGGTAAAACTCCATTGAAATACTTCAAAAATTCCGGCGGGATTTGCTATGAAAAAATAGCAAGGAATGAGTTAATCCTCCAAAAAAGATCACTTTTTTTTTTATCACTACACTCAATAAGAAACAAATATAACCGAAGAAAGAGAAGAAACTTGGGAGTGGCATTACACTGCAGAGAATAGATATGCTGTCTTTTCCAAAAACAATTCCTAATAATATATCATGAAAATGACAGAATTTTTGATAAAACACTTTTAATAACACTGCAGAGAATAGAAATGCTGTGTTTTCGAAAACCAAATCGAAATAATACTATGACGATGACAGGATTTTCGTCAATATATTTTTATGTTTTCAAACTTCCATAATAATGGAAACATTAATAGAAAAGACTGAAATTCATTTGATTCACTATTCTGTAATCAATTTTTAAAAAATTCAAAAATAGTTAAATATGGACAATTATTTTGGAATGGAGGGAGTATCAATTTTGAGGAAACGGCAGTGAAAATACAGAAAATACACACTGGCTTTCCTGAAAACTTAAGAATTTCAGAAAGCGGCCAACCAAACAAAAGCTTCAATCATTCTCCCATTTATTTGGCCCAAAGGATATTATAGAACCATCAAAGATTCAAAATAGTACTTCAAACACACCATAATCAAGCCTACGGAGATGAATAATCCTCTGTATAGAGAAGGGGAGTAGATTTTACCACTTCTTGGGAAGATTGATCAGGTACAAATACTTTGAAGAACTGAGGAGAACTCTCTGAAAAAGGGAACTCTTCACCCGGTTTAACCATTGCCTCTAGCCAGGGCCGACCCTCAGCGTTTTGGGGCCCTAAGAAAACATCATCTAAGATGCTTCCCTATACCTTTCCGCAGCCGTATTTATAAAGATAAATCCGCATCATAAGAACAATCATCATGATAATTGAAAAGAATATAGTTATCTTGTCGGTTCATATTTCAACAAAGTTCAATTATCAACAAGAAAAACACAAAGCAACAATCTTTAGAAGAATTGAGTGACCTCCAACAAAATCTCACTAAGACATGCCCCACTTGTAGCTACAAAATTATTAAATAAGCTTTAATAGTCAAGATTATTGTACTCTGCTAGTGCTTGCATAATTAACATCTCTTAACCATTGCCATTCTCACATTTGCTTACATATTCTTCATGCAAATGTTCTTATGTGTTACTCAAATCTGAGTTATAAGAAACCTTTTAACATTAGCTTTTTGATAACTCAGTTCAGTGTCCGGCCCAACGAGCCAAATAATCAAGAGGATCAACCCCACCATCCACTAGAAGGCCCAATTAAATATGTAAGAAAGCTTATAACTGAGGTCACAACCACTGTGATGTCTGATATATGTTAGAATTAGTCAATTTCTTCAAGATATAACTTTCAAAATGAATGCAGTTCATCCCTCTGAACTGGTAATCAGGAAGTATTAACAACTGTAAATGCAATTCATTATTCAAAGAAACAGTAATAAACATTTGCAAAAAAAGCAACAAAGGAATAATGATCATCAATCAGTAAAACAAACGCTATGAATCATTTTGGGTATACGGTTGAGGCCAAATGTGCATCTGCCAATTTTAGAACTTTGATCCAAACATTAAAAATAAATAAATAAATAAATAAATAAATCAACACCCGCATAACTTGCATGCATCAACTAACAATTAAAAGAAAATCAACACCGTCGTAACTTGCATGCATCTACTTACCACAACATCCGACAGCAGACAGAGGTTAATTGGGGTTTCAAAAATCCAAGAGAGAGAGAGAGAGACAGAGAGAGAGATGATATATTGATTGACATACCAGAAAAGAGTCAACAACCCCTTCAATAATAGCCACATAAGAACATTTGCATAAACCCCGAGGTTACGCACTTTTTTCCTTCTCAGTGTTAGTAACGCATGTTTTGGGTGGCCTTTTGGTTTGGGCTGAGACTTGGGTTTGGGCTCTTAATTGGTTTTGGGATGTGGAATAATAATAGAGTGGAAAAAATGATAACATGAATTTTTATAGCGTAAATTTCACTCATCTACCCCGAGGTTTCTAACAATTGCAGAGACCTCCCTTGTAGCACCTTTTTATTCAGGGTTTGGTAAATGTAGACATAAACCGGTATTATTTTAGGATATGTAGTAAATGGAAAATGATAGTCTGTTTTTCTAAAAATTTGATGACATTTGCGAGGACAAAAATGCGTTACTAACACTGAGAAGGAAAAAAGTGCGTAACTATTTTGGAGTTTATGGCACACTCCTATTCGTTACTTCATAAAAAAATGCATAATTTATGTCATAAAAATGTGTAACTAATGAGCAAAAAAACATGCATATCATACACCTAAATAGTACCTGCCATGAGCAAAGGCGTTCATCTTGGGCCCCTAAAAGATTTTGTAGTATTCAATAAATATAGCTCTGTATGACCAATCATTAAAAAATGTGGACAAAAATTGAAAAAAGTTCATATAAAATTAGCTAGTATTTTTTCGTCTTTTGTAATTTTTTTTTTTTTTTGCTTTCAGTTATAATTTCTTTACTTTTAGACTTCTCTTGTCAATACGAATGATTGATCTAAAAAATATTAAGTGAATGTAACCAAAATTCATAAAAGACGAATAAAAATATCAAAATAAAAGTACCAAAAAAATAGGGAGAATGGTTATACCGCTATACTAGTTCTTCTCATTCTCAACTACCTTGGTAATTTTCACATTTTTACAAAATCAAGTTTTGCTCCTTACAAAGATGTGACTCCTAACCCATCTGGTTGTACCCTTAACTTTCAAGAGGGAGATACGAGGTTCGAGTTTATGGAGAGACGTCGAACTCGCTTTAATTGTTAACTCACTAATTTTCTGCTTATCGCCCACTGATGTATATAATATAGGGAAAACAAAGTTTTGCTCCTAGCCTTAAGCACACTTTCCTCATCATTTGTTGATGACACGTGCATACGTTTAAAAGGACAAGAAAAATGAACCAACAAAAAAACTCGATTTATCCCCTTTTTTCAACTAATTCAAAAAAATGAACCAAATTTTTTAGTAGAACTTTTGCTTTGGATTTGCTTCAGTAGGATTAGAGGCTTAAGGGTATTATTGGCATAAAGAAGGGAAAATATGATGAAGTCAACCTTCTATGATTCAAGGATTGTTCTCAAGATGGAGATTGTTGACTTTTAGAGTTATGGTGACTTCCATTCTCTTGAATGAGGATTTGGTTTAGAGAATAAATTTTTTACACCGACTGTGTAGAACCCCTAATTTCCTCCAAACCAATAAAATAGTGCCACATCTGCAAACAAGTACTAAACTGGGAAAAATTAGACCTTTTCGTTGCTTTTGGTTACCAGGGTTGACTTTGCAAGAGTTAACTATAGGGGGCAAAGTTTGAACAATTACATAAAAACCCTATCATTACATAAAGCTCCCTTTTCCCATTATCAGCCAACTTGTATTCCTTGCTCTGTGCGTGGAAACTGTTTGGCTGAGATTTTTGGCTACTTCAGAAATATGATTGTATGTGAGCGTGCCAGAAAAGACTTGTAATTATCCTTTTCAGATTCAACTTATAAAAGCCAAACTTAATCAGACGATTTTGATGTCTGTTCAATTACCTCAACGAAGAGGATTTTTCTTTCGAAAAGTATTGAAACGGCACAACGATTCACTAGAAATTTGACAACCCAAAGAAGAACAAGATACCTTGATCAATTCAAAACAACTTGTTTTCCAATTGATTCTCCAACTTCAAAATAAAACGAACAGAACAGATTACAGTGTGATTACTACTACTACGAACTATTCTTAACTACTTCGAACTAAGTCTAAGTTCCTAAAGTACTGCCTAATGGACAAACCAAGCATAGCATAGCTGTTTGTTTGATGATTTGGCTGGGGGTCTTTTCCTTCTTTCATTTCTTTTATTTATAAGCAAACTCTTGGGGTCTTCTCGACGGCTTCCATTCTCTCGCTTAACTGCCTTCGAAGTCACTCCAACGTTTGAATTCAAACTTTCCCTCCATAGCTATTGCTTGTAACTACCCGTAGTGGCTCAGTTCATCTCTTATCCCATTTCCCTCAACTGCATTGTGATAGCTTGCGCCTATGGGCTTTGAACTGTACGCTCCTTCTGATTCTTGGTTTGAGTGACACCTGGCAATGTTCATTCTTTTTCATGAAACGACATGGAAGCTAGAGGACAACTGGTTGTGTTTCTGGTTTTATGGAAAAAAGATTATTCCAAGATTATTCCTTTTACTCAATGGTTTTATGGAAAATATTTTACAGAAGTAGATAAATCCATAAATGTGATACAGGA
>JAOTQK010000024.1:9031997-9046007 GCA_025642025.1 Rhododendron ferrugineum | reverse complement strand
TCTCTCTCTCTCTCTCTCTTACCGGTGAAAAAAAGTAAAAACGAATGGGTGAGTGACCCTGGGTTCGATAAGAACAAGGAAAGGAAAGGAAAATTATTGTGTGCATTTGTGCACATGTGCTATTAATTATACATCTCACCCATAATCAATTAAAATGCATATATAAGTAAATTATTAATATAAATTAAAGAAGGGTGTTACAAGCACTTAAAAAAATAAATTTATAAAACAAATATTTCAAAACAAATTTTAATTTAAAAAAACGAATTTTATAAAAAGTTGAATTTCATAATTATATATTTAATTTAATGAATAATCTAATTTAATACTGCACAAGGGCAAAATAGTCATTTGACAGTTTTTTACATCATCCACCCTTCCTTATATCCCCTCTTTATCCCCTATCCAAACAAAGTACTATTTAATCCCCATTCTCTAATACCTCATCCAAACAACCTATAATTTAATCTCCCATCCATAAACATCACATCAATGGGGGTCATTCATTATTAACTAATACCCCCTACTATCTTATCCCCCCTTATTAACTAATACCTCCAATTCTTTTTCTGCATCCAAACGGGCCCTAAGGGTAATCATTGGGGTCTGACCTGGCCATGTACTCCGTAACCGCCTTATCCCCTACATTACCTATGACGTCATCCGAGGTGGTTACCCGAGCGTATCCTCCACGCGCTAACTTGGAGGCCAAGCAAACCAAGGTCTATAAATACAAAAGGACACTAGCCTAGAAAGGGATGTCATTCTACCCTAACTCTAGACCTATACTCTTCTCCCTACATCTAACTTGATCGTCGGAGGGTTACTGGGCTTCCACAGCCCTAGTGACTTGTTGCAGGTCAGGTGGGGGGAGCACGGAGCTGCAGAGGAAGGAACCAGACTCGAACCTCGGTCAAGATCCTGTCAAATTGAACCCCTACAAAATACATTACACTTAAAAATGAACGAAAGAAGTATTGAATTGTTAGTAATTTTTGCAATTGAATACTCAGTTTAAAAAAAAAAAAAACTATTGAAGCACAGCGAGCATAAAAAAAAATTGACGTCTGACGAGTCGGTGTGGAGACGAGTAGAATTCTTGATAATGGGAACTAGGGTCTTTACGTAATGAGGGGTTTTTCATGTAATTGTTCAAAGTCCCCAAAAGTAACTCTTGCAAAGTTAACCCTAAGCGTTCCGATTTCTTTAAAAAAAAAAAAAAAGAAAATGAAGGTAATTTCAAGCTTATAAATCGTGTTTACGCAAATAATTTTTTTACCAATATGGATCTTGTTTGATAGATCTCATTGAGAGTTTTTAAACGGTGTAAAAAAAATTAAATTTTTTTATATTTTTATTATATTTGAATTTGAAATTATCATTTTTTTAAAAAGGAAGGTTAAAAAAGAAAACGGAACAGGGTGGTAACCAAAAGCAACGAAAAAGGTCTGAATCTTGCCGGTTCAGTACTTGTTTGCTGACGTGGCACTATTTTATTGGTTTGGCGGAAATGGGGGTTCTACACAGCCGGGTGCAAGGAATTTATCCCAAATCTTTTTTGAATCTCACCTCAGCCAAATTCTATCTTCTCAGTCTTCTTCAAAGTCATCTCAGCAGCCATAGAGTTCAAAGTTAATTAGCTTTGAGCATGACTTGTGAATAGTTTGGTTAAGCTTGGCCTGTAAATTGGAGGCTCTTGTATTTGTATCTCAGTGTGAGTGAGATCTTTGAGAGACTAGCAATGTAGAGATTATAGAGAGAGTGTAATGAGTTGAGAGGAACTCCCTTGTAAACCTTGTCGATCTCTATATCAGAATATTGCTCCAAATATTCCTCCCTGGATATACTCGACTTTGGTAAACCACGTAAAATACTGTGTTTGTATGTGTTTGATTTTGATCCTTGCCTCCTTGGAGCACAACACATAGTCGTGTGAAATCAGTGACGAACCTACTTGGCGAGGGGAAGGGAACCCTGTTGTCGGGAAAGGAGGTATGTGATTTGGAGTTGGAAACGACAGTAAACGGAGGAACATTGGGACGTCAAGCTAGATTAATTCAACTAGACGACGCCGTTTCTTTGATTTAGGTGGTTTATGCGACATGTGGCTCATTTCCAGTCGCACAGGATCGATGGTTCATTATGCGGTGGCGGTGGAACCATCTGGTTTAAACCTTATCTTCAATGATTGTATGTTGGTGCTACTCTACCCAAGACATTCCTTTGTCCTTTTTCTTTTGCGTTATGGCCCATGAACTTTTTCTTTTGTGTTATGGCCCATGAACTATGACTGCAATGGATTTTATGGAATGAATTTTATGCAATGGAACATTTACCCTCCACGGCTCCACCACATATCCCCTTCATTGCGCACACACACACAAGCTCGCGCGCTCACACACACGTGCTATTCCCCACTCAAAAAGTGAAAGCAATAGATCATACATAAAATGATGCTGATTTTGGCGCTCCATTTTCGTAAAGCAGATGTTTCACTTTTAACGTGAAGTTATTAGTAACTTCATGTATAAAGTGGAGCGCCTACGTACAAAAGTTGAGCGCGAAAATCAATTTCCTACGTAAAGCTCTATTGTTGATTGAGGTCAACCAATTCTCAAACAATTAAACGATGTGACGTTTCATTTCTACTTACCATCTGCACTTTTTATTTCCTGATAAAATTTTGATGATCTGAATCGTTCAATGTGTTTAAAACGTGATTTTAAAGATACCCGTTAGAAAATCAGCTCAAAAAATATCGAGAAGGACTTGATCCGTTCAGTTTTTTATAAAATAGTTTTTGTCAGCATTTATGAAAAACTGCTCAGATCAAGCCCTATCCGGTCATTTTTTTTTGCTGATTTCTCGTTGGTACCCTTAAAATCACGTTTTAAACATATTGAACGATTCAAATTATCAAAATTTGATCGAAAAATGAGAGGTGCAGACCGTAAGGGGTGTGAACTTGAACAGGTGTGTGTGTGTATATATGGTGTGGACTTGAACTGACGTGAATATATATGGCCCTTCTAATAAGGGCGACCTTACTCTTCTAAAATGTGGATCTCATGAGTTTGACATTATTTCAGATCAAATTTTGATGATCCGAACTATTCAATGTGTTTAAAACGTAATTTTAAGGATACACGTAAGAAATCGACAAAAAATATGACCGGGAAGGGCTTGATCCGAACAATTTTTCATAAAAATACATATAATTATCGAAATTTGATCGAAAAAAAGGAGGTCCGCATTTTATTAAGTTAAGGTCGCCCTTATTAGAAGGGGACTGTATGTATGTGTATATATATATATATATATATACACACACACACACACACAAACTTCCTATAAGAACCACCTTAACTTGCTAAAATGCGGACATTCCATTTCCCGATCAAGTTTTGATGATATATATATATATATATATATATATATATATATATATATGTAGGGGATCCCTATTTAGCTAAAGTGCGAACTTCATATTTTTCGATCAAAATTTGATGATCTGAACCGTTGAATGTGTTTAAAACTTAATTTTAAGGGTTTTCGCGAGAAATCAACTAAAAATATGACCGGAAAGTGATTGATCCAAACAGTTTTTTCATAAAGTCCGCATATAACTATTTTATACTCCGTAAAAAACTGTTTGGATTAAACACTTCCCATCATATTTTTAGCTGATTTCTAGCAGGAATCCTTAAAATCACGTTCTGAACATATTGAACGGTTCGGATCATTGAAATTTAATCGGAAAATATGAAGTCCGCACTTAAGTTAAGTAGGGGATCCCTTATAAGAAGGAGATTGATATATATTTGGATTGTCAATTAGACAAATAATGCCTCACATGTCTCGTATGTCGTGTGTTTTTAAAACGGCAAATGTAACTTCTTGATGAAAAATTACTTGTGAAGCATTTTACAACGAAAATGTCCTTAATTAGTTGATTTCAATGTCAATTATGTACATTATTATTTCGTGCAATTTTCCTGTTTTCATATTATTGCTCTTGGTACCCATGACAATACGTATAAATGAGCCCAAAATGTGAAACACGTACATGTTTAATTTGGAAACATGTGTTGGCCTATTTACCCAAAAAAAACATGTGTTGGCCAACTATCCAGTATTATTCCGATTCACTCCGGTCTAGTTTGGGACAATTGCATGTTGATCCCATATTAGAATTGTTTATTTTATAGAGCTTGTCGAGTAACTTATCCATGTTAATAAAAAAAATCAGTTTTATCGAACATCGATAAATGCATTACCAAAACAGATTTGTACAAGAAAAAAATACTAGACAATAGCTCGGTCCCAACTAGGGCTGTAAATGAACTGAGCCGTTCGTGAACTGTTCGAGGCTCGACTCGGTAAAGACTCGTTCAAGTTCGATTCGTCTACTAAATGAACCGAACTTGAACCTCAATTTTAGGCTCGTTTCATAAATGAGCCGAACATGAACACAGCAGTATTCGGCTCGATTAGGCTCGCGAACCTGGAGTATATGTGTATCATGAAGATTTTATATAGTTATATAGTGAAAATTTTAAACGTTTAAAGCAGTATTCAAGTCTAAACGTTTACAATTACTAAAAATTTAGTTATGTATATGTTTTTATCATTTTATATGTATATGAACATATATATGTACATAATGAAAAAATTATTTGCAGTTTTAGACCTGTATGAGAGTATAAAAATATGATATTATTGGATCGTTAAGGCTTGTGAACAAGCTTGAGTTCGACCCAAACCTGGGCAAGCTCGGTTCGAGTTTGGCTCATCATAATTTTCATTGAATTCAGCTCGAGCTCGAGTTCGCTAAAAAACTTAATGAACGAATCTGAACATTCTAATATTCAGCTCGATTCGGCTCGTTTACAGCCCTAGTCCCAACTAAGCCCTACCACTCAGGGTGAGACTAGAGGGAAGATTTGTGTAATGCTAGCACTACTGTAATGTATTTCATTATACTTTTTCAATGTAATGCAAGGGGTGCCAGGACATATTGCGCTCACCTAGCTCAAACTAATTTTTGCATCTCCTATGTGCAACCATTTTATATGCTTGGTGAGGTGAGATGACCCAAGAATTGCTATCAGGAGAATTGACATGAAGTCGTAAACATTGAGGTTAAAAAGTATATTCCACAAAGAATTGCGCATTTTCTAAATGGGTTTAGGCTCCGTTTCGCAACGGAAAAAAAGCCTTTATTTTTTAAGAAGGCAATTTCAAACTTAAAAATCATGTATTTACGCAAATAATTTTCCTATCACTATGGATCTTGTTTGTTAGATCTCATTGAGATCTTTAATACGGTGCAAAAAAAATTAAAAAATTATTTTTTATTTACATTATTTTTGAGTTTGAAAATGTGAAATAAGCTGCTTATTTTTTAATAAGGTTTCTGGAACGGAGCCTAATAAAACTCCTGAAACAATGGACGGAACTAGTAGTAGATGTATGGGGGCCTGGGCCACCCGTGGTTCAAACTTTTCATAATTATATTTTTTTTCCTAATATCAAAACTATTCATGGTGGCCTCCCACTGAATAAAAAATCGTGGTCTAGAAAAAGGCATTTTCAGCTATAATATTGTCAAAATCACAACAAAATGGAGGATGAGTTTTATAGGTATGTAAAATTTTCAATCAATCACAAGTTACCATGTGTTGTAGGACCTAATAAATAGGGCACACTAAATGGTCAATCAAATGTTAGCTAAGTGTCTTAAGGTCAAAAGTCAAAATGACGCGAATGGGCCAATCAAATGGTGTCAAGTGTCGAAGTGATGCAGTTATTATTTTTATTAAGTCCGGCCAATCAAATTAAGCCACTTGGTAAAACAATAATTATATTTCTCTTTGTATAATTGTCTTTCTTAAAATAAAACAAAGAAGGATAATTATCAAGTTATAATCATTTATTTTACATTACATAAACACATAATCGGAGAGATAAATATGATGGAACACTACAACAAAAATGGTCTATCACAACGACATCCAAAATTCGTCGCAAAATGGTACCTTTTGGCGAGGAAATGAAATTTTGTCTAAAAAAGGTACAATTTGGCGAGAAAATCCAAAATTTGTCGCCAAACTGTACCATTTTGAGACGAAATCCAAAATTCGTCGCTAAATGGTACTCCCTCCGTCTGGATTTAATAGTCCTTTTTGGGAGTTCGTGCCATTTTTCAATTGATTATATCTTGTAATTTATAATGTTTTATGTAATTTTAAAAACATTGTCTTATAGAATTAATTGAGATCTATCAAACAAGATCCATATTTGATATAAAATTTAAAGATATAACTCATTTTTTATTCAGTTAGAATTGAACAAAGGACTATTAAATCTGGATGGAGGGAGTACCATTTTGCGAGGAAATTCCTATTTCATCGCTAAGTATAAAAATTGGCGTCATTTGACGACGAATTTTGGATTTCCTCGCCAAATTGACGACGAATTTTAAAATTTCCTCGCCAATGGTACCTTCTAGCTATGAATTTCCCAAGTTTGAGTTTGGGTAACAACAAAGTGGAACAATTTTTTTCTTGTTTGGTCGTTTTTGGCGACGGAAAAAAAATCATTGCCAAAAGGTACCCATTCGGCAAAACTACTTTTGCCGATGAAAAAAATACGTCGCTAATTGGAGGCACCCCTTCCCCATGAAACATAAGACGACGAAATTTTTCATCACCAAAAGTTTTAGCGACGAATTTTGCATTTTTGGCGATTCGTCGTCTTTGACAGATTTTGTTGTAGTCTTTGTTACGCCCCTAATTTTGGGAACGTTAAATAAACATTTTAATTGAAAACCTAAATAGAATCTAGCTCATTATTACAACATACAACATAATTCTCACAGGAGTACATTTATTCAACAAAAGGTGGAAAACTAGGGTTTCTATCTACTGCTCCGCCTGCTCCTCTATCCTAGCCAGCTCCGAAAGCCTCCAATGTGTAGAGTTCACTCTGCTCATCTACAAGGTCTGACACATTATACCAGCGTCACCCCCAGTATAATATGTCAGGGTTACAACAGTAACACCATGAGTTACAAAAGTTCAGAAGAATAATCTCATACCTGCTGACCCATAATTACAAACAACAGGGCATAGAGGTAGTATACTAGCTCATGTAAACTCAGCAATTTCTAAATAGCACATGCATATTAAACAACTTTCGAATAAGCAGTTAACAATAACACATGCACATTCACTATTCAACTAGCGTCAGTCTCTGTGACATCCCCAATCCCACATCGGGAAACTAAGAAAAAAGTCAAGAGGTTTATAAGTAAAGGCCGACCAGCTACTGTATAACTTGAGGTTAACCTTTTGAGCCACGTGGTTAGGCGAATGGTTAGCAGGTCAACTGGGTCGGGTCGTTACAGTTGGTATCAGAGCACAACCCTGGTCTACATGGTGGGGGCCACCTCTAGAATCTGGTACGAGCACACTGATGTGCTGTACAGAGCTAAGTGTCACACCATGGCCACCAGGGGAAGGTTGTTGGGCCAAGAGTTGCAACGAGGACGTTGCATCATAAGGTGGGGAGATTGTGACATCCCCAATCCCACATCGGGAAACTAAGAAAAAAGTCAAGTGGTTTATAAGTAAAGGCAGACCAACTACTGTATAATTTGAGGTTAACCTTTTGAGCCATGTGGTTAGGCGAATGGTTAGCAGGTCAGCTGGGTCGGGTCGTTACAGTATCCGTGTAATCTGAGTTTCTCCTACGCGACATTTCATAGACCGTGTCACCATTTCACCTTTTATTTTTCAAATCAACATTTCGAAAATCTCATTTACACACCCAACCTCGGTTTCTCCGTTCCGGTCTCCCGAGTATCCTCACAATGGTTCCGCAGTCCCGGGTTCCCATTGGCATAGAATTTGCATTGGCTCCTCTCCGCGGATAATCAAGCCACACACCCAACCTCGGTTTCGCCGTTCCGGTCTCCCGAGTATCCTCACAATGGTTCCGCCATTTCAGGTTCCCATTGGCACACACACACCACACAATGGGCTACTAAGTCCGGCCACATTGCGGTTTTAAAACAAACATTGTTCTCTTTAAACACTTCTTTTCATTATCAACACCCTACGTGTTATGTTTCTAACTTTCGCGATTTTTGTGTCTCGCTTTCATGCAAATACTCCGCGGTTGAACTCTCTATACGGTGTTTCGTAAACATGCATCATTGATCGTAATCTTAAAACTAAACTAGAATAATTAAAACAACAAGATCATCCAATTCTATATTACTTTATTATGCTTATATTATCCATGAGTTCACAAGATCATATTCAAACATTTGTCACACAACATAAAGCATAGTATCATATGGACAGACACCTTTAGAGTGGAAACCACTTATACTTTAGCACACATCAAGACAAGTAATCTTAACAATCATATATACATGCTCATAACCATCCCAAAAATCAAAATAATCGTACTACCAATCAAACTATTATTTCTTACATTTCAAAAATCTGTTCTTTCTATCTTTTTGGAAAGTTCAAAACAACATATATTTTCTGTAACAAAAGCCGAGATATTCAACATGATCATATTTAATTTCGAAATTTTGGTAAAACAAGTTTGCTAACTATTTTTAGTACTTTAACGTAACATGCATTTTTAATCACAAAAATATAAATATAACTTTCTTTTTTTTTATATTTAGAGATAGTGAGCACGAAAAATCTACCGTTCTTCTTGGCGGATGGTATGGCTACGGAAAAGGAAGTACGTCGGCTTACGGAAAGTGAATGTGGCTATCGAACGAAGTGACCTCTTACGGTAAGCTTACGGTAGCTTCGAAAGAGAAAAGAAAATACTTTCTTTTTCTCTTGAAACTAAATCTTAACTAAACTACTAAACTTTTTGGATCGAGAGGGTGGTCGAGTTGTGGTTTAGTGGCGGCTTTGGTTGAGTTTCTTGAAGAACTCAAGAACAAGGAAAGAACTCTAAGAATTACTTCAAGAATAATACAAGAACATTAAAATTTTCTAGAGAGAAGTTGGGGGGTTTGAAGGTGTGAGTTTAAGGCAAGAGTGTGGTGTTATTTATAGCAAAAATTTAGCTCTCTCTCTCTTGGTCGGACCCTCTCTCTCTCTTTTTCTCTCATTTATTTGCTCCATTGTTTTTGTCAAATCTTGGCTTTAATCATGCCATAGTCTTCCCTCACTTGTCGTTTCTATTTTTAGGTCATAATCTAGGTTCTCATGAAGGGTTTTTGGTCTTGTCTTGTCTTAGGAGGGTTTACTTGCAAGAAAAACAAGATGATTGGCTAGGGTTATGTTTAAAGTAGCCTAAAATGGTTTACTTGTCTTACACTCAAATGTGTAAGACAATTATCACCCCTCCCTCTCTCTTTTTTTTTTTTCTTGTTCTAAGTCTAAGTCTAGGTTGGCATGCTTGAACACCTACAAAAAATCTAGGAAAGTTAGTCTTGAAGAGTATTTAGGTCCAAGTCTATTATTTCTAGGCTTGCATGTATGACAAGTCTAGGAATACTACTTATAGAAGCAAAATGATTATTTCCTTAGGTTTAAAAGGTTCAACTAGATTTTGGAATGGTTCATGTGGTTCAAGGATGGTTGATAAAGATTCATCTAGGGTTAGGAGAATGTAACTAGGTTGAAATGGTAATTAGGCTTCTCCAACTAATTGGTTAGAAATTAATTATACTTGCCAAGTAGGATTTCTAGCCAAAAAATGAAATTGTAAGATTTTATTTCATTCACTAGGAAAATATACAAGTGCTCCTACAAGCATACTTGTCTTTAGAAAAGGACTAGATCTTCCGGTGCGAAGTGATTTAATTTTATAAGTCTTAAATCTAATTATGACGGATTATTAAAAAAAATTATAAAGCAATCCAAGAATAAATAAACAAATTTCAAATATTTAAATGAAATTTTTATTTACTAAAAATCGGAGTTGTTACAAATGTGCTTGATATATCGTTAGATATTCGATTGACGTGGTTTCTGACACGATTAATATATGTTAGACAATTTTAAAAAAATTAATGAAGGATAATTACAATTTAATTGGTAATGGCCAAAGTTTAGCCCTTGATCGCCAGGACAAAGGTGTAGGAGTAGGAGATGATTCTCTCTCTCCCAATTGTATATCCTACACGAAGGACTTTAAGGAAACGGTTTTGTTTCATGCATTTTCTTCTTTTATAAGAAGCATTCCCCACTCTCCGCTTAGCCTTCAGCCATGTGAAGGATATATACTAGTATTATCTTCTTCTTCTTTTTTTTAGGTAAGGTAAAATTGTATTAGAAAACCCAATTACACAAGTCAGGGGCATACCCCAAACAAAGAAACATCAAGCAAATCTTGAAAAAAGAACACCACAAATCAAGACAACATCTAAACAAAAAAATTTACATGCTGCCAAAGACTCTAGCAAGGATATTCCACAGGGAACAAAGAGCCATGTTAGGACTTGACTTTTTAACTCCTCTCTAGGAGCTAACACATGCTCGGATATCGGTTCTCACTTTGATCTCCAACTGTTGAGCAGTACCCCCATAGCCTTTAAAAATTCTGCTATTCCTTTCTCCCCAAACTTGAACTAGTATTATCTTAGTATCACGCCTTCGATTTTCAACATAAATATTAAATACATTTGATGTACGATTCTCACAAAAGTACATACAGTACCCAAATCCATAAACTTGCCCAATAAGTTACAGAGTTCCATGTAGATAAATACAATAAAATGCAGTTTGTTTTACAAAGATAATGAAGTACTCTCCAAAATAGCCTTAATCAATAACAACAGCATGCACTCCAAGCACTCCATGACAGTGACCTGTAATGTACCTGAAATGATAGTAGGTTTGAGCAAACACGCGCCCGATAGAAAAATCTATACACAAATTATAAGAAAAATATGCCGAGTTATGCATCTAGAGTGAATGAGTATATACAGATATGCCCAAGGTTTATATGGCTATCAACAAGCAACTCACTATGGCCAAAGGATTTTAGACAATCCTACACGCAATACCTAACATCTCACACGTCATACTAGTACCACTAATATTCCCACATCAATCACAATTAACCAACATTTGATTTCCCAACCGATTCATCACATCACATATGATTTCATAATCATTCCCATTCTCATAATCATTCTCCTTTTCTCATCGTTAGTCATCAACATCCTCTTTCCCATGAATCAATCTCTTTTGTTTTCAAATAGGTGTAATGTAGAGAAATACGTGACCTATAATGGTCAAGCTTCGTTGATTCGAGCTTGAATAGCTGGAATCTGTTGATTCTGCGCACAAATACCGGAAACCGTTAATTCGCTCAAGAATAACCAGAGGATTTTTAATAAAAATCCTTTTCCTTTTAAAACAAATAACTTTGGTAAAAACCAATCTTTCTTTCCTTCCTCCATAATCACATATCACATCAATCAAGGTTTTCGCATGTCTCGCTCGTTTTCGGTCATCTCACCGATTGGTGATACCCATTCATTATTAGCGTGGTCCGGTCATCTCACCGAGTGGTGATACCCGTTCATTTCATCTACAGATCTTATCACTTCGCCGAACGTCCATGGTGATACCAACAGTGTCCATTCCAGTCATCTCACCACTCTGGTCTTAGCCGAATGGTGATACCCGATGTGTCATGTTCTCGTGGTGTCCACAATCTCAAACAGTCATCCATTTCCCATATCATTATAAATAATTAAACATATCATATAAACAATCAAACATATCATATCTCAACTAATACGCAAGCTCACACCTCTTTCTCGGTACATCACTACGTCCTACACGACGTTCCAACCCATAAGTAACTCCACAACATTCTACCCACTTGTGCTGATACTTAAATCACAGATGATAAACGTCATTGAAAACTCATAGTTTAACAAATCAAGAAGACAAGAGATCTTACTAGACATGCTCACATCTACCCGTAATACTCACCACGACACTCCATATAGCCTACAGTATTCCTACTTAACCTTACGGTACATTTTCCTTCTATAACAATACTAAAACTACGTTCTACAAGTGTCTCGAGATCGGGAACATCAATGAGTCAATAGAGGTTGAGCAAGCATGTTTAGAGATGGTTTAGAGACGTTTAAGAGGTGCTAGAAGTAATCGGGGGTCAAAACAATCGATATAGCAACCAAATCAGGAATTCTGATGCTACTAGATTCAAAATAAGGAAATGGTATTAATACAACAAAAAATCTTGTATCGATACGGTGACGTTATGAGCAGCGATTTCTGCAGATTTTCAAGAATGAAACCCCAACAATAACCAACAATCTAAAGCACGATCAAGGTGCAAAATCAACACATAAAAACATAACAAGTGCAAGAAATTCCTACCTCGATTATCAAGCCGGAACCAAGAAGATTGAACAAACCCTAGCTTCCAAAATCGGCACCGAGAGCAATACACCTCCACTAAGCTCTAACCAACGAAGCACGAGCCCCGAAACACGCGTAGATGATGGATTGGAGGTTGAAATGTGAAGGTTTGGAGGTTAATTGGTGAGTTTTGAGCTTAAAGGAGCAAGAGAGAGAGAGAAAGAGAGAGAGGGAGAGACGGACGGGAGGGAGAGAGAGGAGGGAGGGTTTTTTATCCTCTACACATACACACACCCTATATATACTAGTCCATACACAAATCACACTTGCACACCCTCAACTTCCAATTCCATCATTCAAGCCCCAAATCATATAAACTCAAAAGATTCCACATTTATTCAATATTCTAACATTAATAAAAACTTTAAACAAATTCCAAAAATACGGATCTCGACACTTAGACTTTGAGAATGATTTGGTTCACCCTTCCTAGAAGAGAGACTAGAGAATCTTGTGTATGTCTGTTGTCCTTGTACTAAAAAAAAGTGTAATGATTCTGTTATCTTTGCATTATTTCGACCAATAAGATGAAGGGTAATGTTCACCCTCTTTTGGGGAGAGTGGACAAAATCATTCTCTTAGGGTATCCACAATGCTATAATCAAAAATTGATAACCAAATATTGCCACATTAGCTTATTGCTAAAGTTAACAATGTAGATGTCTACAATGGCATAATCGAAATTGGATAGCCAAAACTTGTCACATCATCTTTTCAAACTATAAAAAAACTAAAAATTGTGAACAGTAGAAAATAATTTTCTTAAAAATAGTTTTAAAACTAATAAAAACTATTTACTAGAAATAGAAAATGGTTTTTGAAACTTTTTTTTGGGAAAAAACAATTTTAAAAAAATTGTTTTCTTGTAAAATATTTTTTTTCAAAAATATTGTTTGAAAAGAAAGAGAGAGGAAAATGGAAGAAAGATAGAATATTTTTGTATAATGATTGGTGTATTTGATTGAGAATATGTAGGGTCTATTAAATTTGGTTATTCTCAAAATGTTGCTAGTTTTGGTTATCTAAAGCCCAAAATTTGATTATTTATAAGGAGGTTGTTAAGTTTGATTATAGCATTGTAAGTCATATTTTGCACCAACATTGTTAACATTAAAAACCTTTTTATTTTTGATTATAGCATTGTGAATACTCTTAGACTTCACCTCTAAAAACTTTTAGACCCCTTTCGTTTTGGGATTTTGGATTTATAGGTAATGAGTGTAGAGAAAAATAGAGTAATAATTGAAAATAGAGGTAATGATTGGAAAGAGATAGGATAATAATTAGAATCCAAAACCCAAAACCCAAAAACGAACAAGGCCTTAGCTTTGCAAAAATATATAGAAACCCAAACACTTTTTTTAGATTGTATTCATGTGCTGGTAGCAGGTGTAAGGGTTCGAATTATTGGGATCTTGACCTCGGCACGGATTAGGCTCCTCCCGTCGTTGCTCCGTGCTCCCTCCGCCTGGACCTGCAATAAATCACTAGGGCTGTGGAGGCCCAATGACCCTCCGACGATCAAGTTAGATCTCAGGAGAAGTGTATAGGTCTAGGGTTA
>JAOTQK010000024.1:8969435-8990521 GCA_025642025.1 Rhododendron ferrugineum | reverse complement strand
CAATAAAATTCCATATCTTCCTTATTTATAATTTCAAATAAACCTTTTATTAATTTCTGAAAATACGGGTCCTTACACGTTGGGTACATCATATTATCGGTTTGACGGTGCCAAGTTAAAATTGTGATAAACCCAATAAAAAATTAGTCTTACATTCATTATGTAAACATCATAAGGGTATCTTAAATCTTTACTCATTTTATTATTCATACCTAAAATTTGAGTAAGAAAATCTAAAAATTCATCTCTAATCTCATACCCATTTGCCTACCCATTTTTTTTTAGACAAACAAGATCATAGCATTAAACACTAAACTAATTACGTCCACGAATTAAAGCAGCCCGAACTCTATTATGAGCTGCTTTAACCATAAGTCTAGAGACCTTTACAACCTTAACATAATTAAAAAAAGAACATAAAAAACAGAAGTCCTTAGAGCATTTCAAAAGTAGCTACTTCTGCGCCACTCGAATTTTCGATATTCCCTATTATTTGTCATCAAACGAATGGCATCTTCTTCTAAAAATCTTAGTTATTCTTAGCATGATATTTGGAAACCTTATTGCTATTACTCAAACAAGCATGAAACATATGCTTGCATATTCGTCCATAGGTCAAATCGGATATGTAATTATTGGCATAATTATTTGAGTGGTATACTCAAAACCAAAAGATTGCTAAAGTTAGCAACATTTGCTCAAAAAAGAACTCACATTGGTATAACCAAACTTAGCAATATCTTATTAACTCATCAAATTTTGACCATTGGATAATTAAAACTAGCATTCTTTTGTCAATAACCAAATTTAGTTGTCCTCACATTTCCTCAATCAAGTACACATCATTACACAAAAACATTCTCTCTCTCCCATTTTCAACATGTTTCTAAGAAAAATAGTTTTTATTTTTTTGCAAAAACACTTTTTTTTTATTAAAACTGTTTATTTCAAAACAGTTGTTTTATTATTATTTTTTTAAGAAAATTGTTCTTTTTATTAAAAAAAACTTTTTTTTATTCAAAAACATTTTTTTTACTTTTGCTCTAAAACTATTTTTTTAAATCAAAGTTTTCAAAAAACTATTTTCTATTTTTCTAATAACCTGTTTTTATTAGTTTGAAAATTATTTTTAAAAATTTATTTTATATGTCACAATTTTTAGATTTTTATAAGTTGAAAAGGTAATGTGACAGGTTTTGATTATTCAATTTTGATTGTGTGGACCTCTACATTTGTTAACATTAGCAACCCCTAAAATGAATAACCAAAAGATGATGTGACAACTTTTGATTATTGATTTCTGGTTATTCCACTATGGATGCTCTTAAGGGCCAACTGTAAGCTAGTAGCGGCTCCTTGAGTATTACATAAATCATGCAAAAAAAAAATAGAGCTATTTGTCTGAATACAAACTTCAAGAAACCCCTGCACCAAAGCCCACCGAAGAGCTGCTAAACCCACTCGAACTTCGACTAGAGCTACTGAAGAAGTTAAGAAAAGCTCCACCTGAGCCATCACCTCTTGTTCGTGAGCACGCACATGCACCCAGGCCGCTGCACCACGGTTGGAATTAGCAACTCAAGCTCCATCTGAAATGAATGCACCCAGGCCGCTGGACCACGGCTAGAATCAACAATCCAAGCTCCATGTGAAATGAAAGATTGACAATTGCCCAAAATAATTCTACTAATTTTCTCACCCAAATTTGGGGAGACTCAAACCTATACCCTTTTTTTTCAAACCTTTTTTTCACTCTCATTAATTATAAGTGTGCTATTCAATAACAGATTTGGGTAAAAATATGGGTTTAACATTGGAGATGTCTTACCCAAATCAAGTTTCTAACTCAAATTTCTATCCAAATTTGGGTGAAAAAATGGGTGAGGATTGGAGATGCTCTAAGCCCACAAGTCCACCTATTTATTTTGTAAGGTCTCAAGTCCATCTTAGGGTACCCTAAAGTAGGATAGAGTACCTTAGGGTTTAGACAGTTTCATAAGATTTGAGGGTGCACTTTCCCATTATAGGGTAGCGTAGATTACTCTAGCGTAGGAGTTACTATTTCATAAGAAACCATAAAATTCAAAAATATTTTTCCAAGTCTCAATTTTCTTTTTTGTGATTTGGAGGTTACTATGGGTTCAAAGTACATTATCCTTTTATAGCTTGTGAAAGTATGAAAAAGCCTTTAGCAAGCTAAAAAAGATAGGTTAGTCCACTAGAATTTAATGGTGTCAAACAGATTCCATCGAATTTACTAGTGGTTATATCACGATAAGTGAGTAAGGTTGTGTTCCGCTAAGTGTTTTTAAAACATAAGTACTTATTTAAAATTTTCAAACTTAAAAATAATGGTGCAAATAAGTACTTATTTTTTAAGAACTCTTAGCTTAGCAAAACATGGCCTAATTTGTTTTGAGACAAAGGGTATTTTGTAATTTCCTAAAAGTGAGGGGACAATTTATAATTTTAGAAACGTCGGGGATGATTTTGTTAATTTACCCCAAAAAATTACTCAGGGTGTTAACGGCATTAAAAAGAAACAGGCAAGTCGGTTTCCCGTTAACGGCATTAAACGAGTAGCAGTTTCTAACTCAGGGTGTTAAGTGCCACTGAGATATAATTAGAGGGTCAATGTGTAGTTTTCCAGACCATACTGTCCCAATAGCACATCACCCTACTCGTTCGCGAATTTCAGATGAAACCCGATCAATCTCTCTCTCTCTCTCCACGCCGCCCCTCTCTCCCTCTCGTTTCTCCGTGGAGCCGGTTTCGCCGCCGCCCACACCAGGTATGCTCTCTCTCTCTCTCTCCGAACCCTAATCTCCGTTGCAATTTCTCCTACACGAAGTGTTCACAAATTTGAGATTGCTATTTTCAGTCAGAGTGTAATGACGCGAGTGCGAATTAGCTTCGGTTCGCGAAAGATTTATTCTTTTCCATGCTGATTAGAGAGTGGTCTTTTATCTTGACCGGAGGATCCATGTATGTTATGCCTGTCTCACAATTTTGGGGTTTGCTCCAATTGGGATAGCAAGGAAATTCCGTCCAAATTTTCATACAACTTTTTTCAATCTGGCTGCTTTGGTCAATTTTATGTAAGTTATATTCCATTCTGGGCCTCACTCCGACATACCGAAGGCAGGAATCGGAGTGAGAGTTCATTGATTTACTGATTTCTATAAGCAGCGAAACATGGAAATAGGAGAGTGATTATTCCTTCTTCCCATTCTATTCCACCCTTCCCAGTATCTTTAACTGAACCAAAAAACTACTCCATACTCTAGGTGGGTTGATCTTGGTTGAGCCGGTGTCTTGTGGGACTGGCAATCTCTGTTCATTACCGTTGTTGGTTTTAATCGTTGGAGCGACATGCAGCAGTTCGTTTGTTTTATATTAGTTTTTTTCGGTATTTGAAGGTTTGGAATTTGTATTCCTTTCCAATTAGTTTAAGGTTCTGAAGTTTGTTGAGCTAGACATTTACAAACTTACATAGAGCTCAGTGCTAGAGTTGTCTTCTGAAATTACAGTAAATTAAGCATGATGGCAAGCTATTCAGGAAAAGGAGCCCCTTCAAATGGGTCTGTCTACATATGTAACTTGCCCCCTGGGACCGATGAAGATATGCTGGCGGAGTACTTTGGCACAATTGGGTTGCTAAAGGTATGTATCTTGACTGGTCATTCTTTGAATTTGTCCCTCCTATGTGGCTTTGCAGTTATTAATGCCATCTTGCAATATTTAGCAGCTGCTGACAAATTTGTCGTTAAATGTGACTTCTAATAGAAAGACAAACGAACTGGGCGGCCCAAAGTATGGTTATACCGAGACAAGGTCACAGATGAGCCAAAGGGAGATGCTACAGTGACATATGAGGATCCACATGCTGCACTAGCTGCTGTTGAATGGTTCAACAACAAGGATTTTCACGGAATGACTATAGGAGTTTTTATAGCAGAGTCGAAGAGCAAAGATGATCACTCGTATAGCTCGGTAAATCATGTTGCAGATCCGAGTCTGGAGAGCGATTTTGGTGGACCTGAGGAAAGTGCTAGGGATTTGAATGAAATTGGTGGAAGAGGTAGAGGTCGGGGGGATGCTTCAGGGAAGGCATGGCAACAAGAAGGAGACTGGCAGTGTCCAAATACAAGGTCTGTGATATGATATTGGTGAGCAGCTCCTTCTTACTCTGTCCTCCTTTTTCTGGGCTGTTATGTTATATTTCAGTTTACACACACTATGAATATATCTTCCTGATGCTTCATATTGGTAGCAGTTGTACAAATGTAAACTTCGCGTTTCGTGGCGTATGCAATCGTTGTGGAAGTGCTCGACCTTCTGGTGGCTTTGGCGGTGGTGCAGGTGCTGGTGGTCGTGGAAGGGGCCGTGGTAGCCATGACTCAAGTGGGCCTGGCCGAGCACCTGGTGCTCCAGCTGGTCTTTTTGGTCCAAATGATTGGCCTTGTCCCATGTAAGGCTGTTATTTTTGTCTTTAAGATTTATATTTTTTGGCGACTGTATTTTGATGATTTTTGGTAGCTGTGTTTTCTTTTCCTTTGCTTAATGTTTCCAAAGTTGGGCTTGGTCTTCTCCATAAATGGACGCCCCGTTTCCACTCATTTGATTTTTTTTCGTAGGCGTTCTTTTTTCTGGGTTCTTTAAATGGTTCCGTTGCAAATGGCGAGATGTAGTAACAAGTATGGGAAATAAGGAGTAAAGAGAAGAAGACCAATTGACGCGATACCTCAAAAAGAGAGGTAACTTAAGATTAGGAAAAAACATTTGTTGTTAATATCAAACATCAAGAATCAAGTACAGAGCGAGATAAAAACTAAGTACTGAGCCATAATCAGAATAATTAAAGGCAAACATGGTACGTTATTCATAAATTGGATACGCATCCAGCTGTATAGACCTGTACGAGTACTCGTAGGGCAACCATTTTGAACTACCTGTGGTTCATAGTTGAGAACCTAAGGCTTGCACACGGAGTACATAAGCGTGAAGGAGAAGAGAAAGAAGGAAAAAGTGGTTCCATGCTTGCTGATGGCAAAGCTCCTTTTCTTGTTTGCCACCTTTTGGGAGCATCTTCAAGGTGTCCTACCTATATTAGAAATGTGGATGGAAACTTATACTGCCACCTTCTACTTTTCTATTGCCTGGTTTCACATTTGATACTTTGAGGCAGATAGTTATTCCATGCACTGAAGTTATCAATCATTACGCTCTCCATGTAATTTTAAGTGTCCATGATTCTTAGATTGATAACTAATCTCCCTATGACGTAAGAAGTTTAGCTTTCGGGAAAGAGTGATGGTGGTTGGGAAGTAGATAGAAATGCCCCTGACGCCTCATCTTGATTAATGTGGTGCCCAAGGTGAACATCGGTTCTATTACAAAGATGATCATTGCTTTAGCTTCAACCTAACATGACTTGAGTTAACCTTGCGGAGGCTTTTAGAAAGCCATTCGGCAGGATTGGGCTGATTTTATAGAGCATGTACAGTTTTTGGTTGGAGGTGTATGGTGAGATTTTTGGCGCAATGTGTGGTGTGAGGAAGCCTGACATTTCGGCATGATGTCTGTCATTTTTGGTAGCATTATAGTCCTGCATCTGGTGTCAGATTGTTTAAGGTTTTGAGAGTCTGGACTCTGGAGTGGTATGGAGCTTTGTTTTGTCCAAGGCATTCAATGTTGGGAGCTAGAGGCAGTTGGGAAGTTATGTAAGCAGTTACACAGACAAAGGTTGATGGGGTAAGGGGTGAGATTGATGGATTAAGGAGGAATGTCCACCGTCAAAAATCATTTATCCTGTTCTGTTGTTGAAGTCTATTTAGAAATAATGGCAGTTCCAAGCAAAGTATCCTTTTTTGCTCTCTTACGATGGTTTTAAATGTTTGACTTACATTGGTCATTTGGGAAATGGGTTCTTCTTTTGCCTAATTGGTTTTGAATGTTTAATCAACATGAGTTTATTGGTTATCTGTTGCGTGCCTTTTAGTTTAATGGCTTTTGTTATCTACTCTTTTTTTAATGCACAAGTTGAGTTATGCCGCCTGGATGCTTTAGCTTTTGTTGATTGGGCTCATTGGTGTATTTTGAAGAGGGTCAAGAAGAAATGGATGGTGGCTCTGGTGTTTCATGAGGTGTGTTTAGAGAGTAACCAATGTAACTTCGAAGATTTTGGGATGGCTGGCTCTCATAAGGCTGACCTTAAAACTCCAGTCAATCTATTTTTGTTGAAAGGGGAAGCGCTGAGACTCTTCCTTTTATTGGTGAACTTCGTAGGAGTGCTAAAACTTTTGCGTCTCTCTGATTTACAGGGGTGACTCCCCTTTGGAGCTGTATTACTTTTTCGTTTAATAAAAAATAAAGAGGTGAATTGTCTTTTTTGTAGGCTTGTACCATTGCTAATGAAATTACATTTACAATCCCAAGAAAAGGGAAAAAGAGAGGTGATGTTTGGACTGGGATCTCCAGGCTTCTATGAACTTAAGCGGATTGATGTTGGCAAAGTTCTACAACCTCATTATGTGTTCTTTGACTAAATATGTGAAGTACGCAGGATGGAGGGGTACTGCTCCCTTTTCTCGACATTTGTAGTTCGGACATGGAAGCTCGGTACTGGAGAGGGAAACCTTTCATATTTGCCGTTTTAGTGACATGATTTATGATAAAACTGCTGAGTTATTTTTCCCCTTCTAGGGTAATGTTGTTTATTCATAGGAAGTTTGTACTCCATTTTTCGTTGTATTTCAACGAATCTTCTTATCCTGGGTTCAGCACTGTTTCTAGATCACGCAATTTAGCATAGGTTATTATGCGCTCAACATAGTTATATCGCTATGAAATCGCAGATATTATAATTGACCTTTCATCTCGCATAATCCTTTCTGCTATTTGAATGGTATTTTGTTAGAGATACCATTGTTCTTCGTTAATTTTTGAATAGGCAAATCTATTATTTGGTATATACATAACATGCAAAACTGAGTTTTATTTCCTCTTGTATCTAGATGAATTCTGTGCTCCTGCTGATTTGTACAGAACTGGTTACAATAGACAACCTGATTCAATTCGTTGTCGTTAATGTTTCTTCTTATCCTTTTGGTTTGTTGCTGCAGGTGTGGAAATATCAACTGGGCAAAGCGCTTAAAATGCAACATATGTAACACCAACAAACCTGGTACCAATGAGGGTGGTGTGAGGTACTATGTGATTGCTATGATATCGCAGGGTAATGGTGTCGTACATGTCTTTGTCTTAAAAATCTTATTATTTTGCTGAAATAATCTACTTGTGTTGAGAAACTTACCACTTTGTAACAACATAAAAGGAATGTTTTTTAATGTTACCAGTGTTGGCTAATATGTATGGGATGTAGTGTTATTTGGACTTAAACATGCTCCTTCAGAAGTTGAAAATATTGTGGTGTTTCTAAATTTTACGGAGTATGAACTTTTATGTCTTTGTAAATGGATGATTTTAGTGCTTTAAGTTGTAAAAGTGCCTTTCTAAAGGATGAGAAAAATTCCAAAAGTACTATTCATTTTTCCGGTGCTTTGACTTCAATCATGATCTGTAATTTTTATTTTTATTTGTTTATTTCTGTAATACTTCATTGAGTTCTGCTACAAATATCGTGCATTAAGACACCTCATGGAAGTCTCCAGTCTTAGTGTTGAAATTACAAGTAGTGAGGATAAAAGTACTGATACAGTTTTTTCTTGTTACATAGAGGAGGTCGGGCTGGTGGTTACAAAGAACTTGATGAAGAAGAAATAGAGGAAACTAGACGACGTAGACGAGAGGCTGAAGCAGTAAGATCAAATTGAAGTAAGAGTATATGACCTTGATTTAATTGTTCCATACTTAATATTTCCATCAAATCATAGGATGATGGTGAACTATATGATGAGTTTGGCAATCTCAAGAAGAAATTTCGAGCTAAAATACAACAATCTGAAGCTGGTCAGGTGCTTCCTGGAGTTGGGCGTGCAGGATGGGAGGTTGAGGATCTAGGTATTCCTAATGGTTGCTTATTATTTGTAGGGAATTTGGTAGTTGTCAAAGGTTTTGGCAAATTTCTTCGTTAAAGGAACGCCTATGGCTTGGACCATGTTTTTATGGCACTGTGCATGATTTGCCTTGTTTTAATTTCCTCACTAAGGTATTACTGATGCAGTTCTAGTTTTGTTTGAGGGTTTACGATTGGCATGGTCACAACATTGGTTTGTCTATATTACACTCAGCACACGGACACTACAACACAGAGAGAGTTCATCCTGTTATTACTTAGTAGTAAATTGCACCCTTTTGTGAAATAAGCTTCTCGGGGATAGTTACTACTGCTTGACTTAGCATGTGCTGCTAATAATGAATCCACCTGAAATTACAGGAGATTAGTCTTGCATGTCATGTTGTTGTTGATGGATTGGCTGCTGCATGAAACCTCGAGGACTAGATTTAAGTAATAAGCTTCATGCATCAGAGGATTTGACATCTTTGCATTAGATCACACCACATGATTTGTGAAGATGTTAAATGTTAGAGACACTTAGGGTATGTTTGGTTCGATGGAATCAAAGTTGGAATTGAATGGTCATTCGAATGGCATACTTATTCCTATGTTTGGTACACGATTAAATGATGGAATGATCATTCCAAATGGAATCACTATTCACCTTAGTAAAAGAATCGTCATTCCACTAAAACAACAAAGGAATTGCCATTCCATTTCTTTGCCACACCAAAATTTACTATTGCCGCTCCAAAATTACTATTGCCACTCTAAAAATTACTATTGCCACACCCTTCCATTGCGGATGAGAATGGCTATTCCTGAGCACAACCAAACTTGGGAATGAGAATGGATATTCCAATCTCATTTCATCCAATCTCAATTTCATTCCATCGAACCAAACGTACCTTTAGTTCCCTTCATCATGATTGTCTGGGTGGAGCCACATTAGAGTAAGTGGGGTTCACTTGACCCCACTCGCGAAAATTTTCAAATATGGTGGAGATTTAAAATTTTCTTTACGAATTGGCCCCGCAGATATTAAAAAATTGCCCCACAGAACTCACTAAGATTACAAGTTTTGTCATTTCTCCAAATATTGCTAAGGTATTTGACCCCACCGTTTGATAATCGTGGCTCCGCCCCTTAGGGTATGCTTGGTTCGATGAAATCAACGTTGGAATGAAATACTTATTCCCATGTTTGGTTCACCATTAAATGATGGAATGATTATTCCAAATGGAATCATTATTCACCTTAGTAAAGGAATTGTCATTCCACTAAAAAAACTAAGGAATTGTTATTCCATTTCTTTGCCACTCTAAAATTCACTATTGCCACACTGCCACTCCAAAAGTTACTATTGCCACACCAAAATTACTATTTTCTCTCCAAAAACTACTATTGTCACACCATTCCATTGCGGATGAGAATGGCTATTCGTAAGTAAAACCAAACTTGGGAATGGAAAGGATATTCTAATCTCATTTCCTCCAATTCCATTCCAACCTCAATTCCATTCCAACCTCAATTCCATTCCAACCTCAATTCCATTCCATTGTCAATTCCATTCCATCGAACCAAACACACCCTTAGTTTCTTACATCCATGATGCAACAACAGCTATTTTATGTGGGGTCTGGATATTTGACAACCTGACAAAACAGAAATACAAGTTGAAATTTGAGATGATATACGTTGATTGGAAAAAAAGTAGTTGTAATCAGTCTCTTTCAGTTTCAATGTTCACTAGAATTGTATCAGAAACATTATACTACTCTTAAGCATTATCGCAACCCCATATCTCCTTTACCCATGGTCCACATTCCACAATTTGTGACACGATTATAGTATTTTCATATTCTGTGTATGCAAACAAGTGTGTCTATTGGAAGCACTGTCAGAGTCAATGAAGATGCGTGGAAGTTGTGGTCATTGCATTTGGATGTCTATAACTTGGGCAGCCTTTGTGTGTTTGTGTATTTGTCCTACCCACTAAACCCAGGATTCTTGCTTCAGTACACTTGACTAGAAACCAGATCCAACATGTCTTTCTCTTTAAAAATGAAGTATATTGTGTTGTAGTTACTTGGCAGATGGGGGGGCACTGGTTGCTGATGAGTCTGTTGGACTGTTTTTTTCCTAGTGTTTGCTGGCTAAATGGTATGCAGAAGTTTTTTTGGTAACCACAAAGAAGTGTTAAATTGGGCCGGGGTATTTGGTTTTGAATTATTTTTTAAGTCTTGGTGATATGGTGAAAATATCTTTGCGGTCTTGTCAAATCTCTGAAATGGTTGTTTTGGTTATGTTTTAAACAGGTTTGTCTTTCAGAATAGGCACGTTCTGATGTGAAGTTTTTTGCAACATGTAGTAACGTAATGAGGCCACTTTGTTTATTGAACCCCTTTTTATGGGCTTTGGGTTGAGTAGTGGACATGGATATTGTTTCAGGGGGGAGTGACAGAGATGGAAGAGAAAGAAGCAGAGACAGGGGAATCGAAAGCAGCAAGAATCGAGAACGAGATTATAGAGATAGGCCCCGCAGCAGAAGTCGAGACAGGGATAGCAGGAAAAATCGAGAAAGAGAGTATGACTACGATCGTGAGAGAGACTATGGGCGAGACAGAGACCGTGATCAGGACAGGAGCAGGTATCGTTACTGAAAAAGGTGTGGAAGTTGCAGAAAACTGCATCAGTTTAGTAGGAAGGTGGCACTTGTATTGAACCTAAGATTGCATTGCTCAGGATTATCGGATTCCTTTTTGTATTTTTATGTTATGTGCTTGATTTTTCGGGATACTTTGATTGATGATGTCATTTGAGGTTTCTTGTTATTGGAGCTGAATTGGGGAAATGGGGATTGCAGTCTTGAAGGGGGGGAAAGGAAGCACTGGTTTTTCCTTTCTTGAATGGGTAGTTAATTTTTCTCTATCCAATTAGTTTAAAGGATGCAGGTTGGGATTTCGGTGATTGCTGTTCCTTTTATCGTTTAACCTTTTGATTAAGCAGACGGTAATCTGCTTGCGGAAATGATGATCTCCGGTGGCATTTGTTTCTTTTTCTTTTTCTTTTTTTTTTCCCTATGGTCCGGTACTGGTGGCGGATTTCCTTAAGATATTCTATGAATCACTTTCTGGTGGCCAAGGTCTGAAATTATTTTCCCATTATTTTCCCTAGCGATGCCCAAGTATTCCTCTCTGTTGGGATTTCTCGTTTTGAGGTTTTTGCATGTTGCAGAAGCTCTACCGTTTAGTCTGGCTTTGATTTTGCAGCTTTTAGAAATGTTTCTCATGTACTCTTTTATCTTTTTGGAAAATGGTACTCGGTACAAAACAAAAGCTTGAAGTGGCTCCGGGTTCAAGTTGATTTGGTTAAATTAAAAATGTATAGTGTATTTGGGCTTGAATTTACAGGAGCTATGTTCTTATTTTTTTTCAACAAATTCTGTTGTGAAGTGTGGAAATTGATTTCTACACTCTAATTGATGCACTCTTTTTGTGTGTGTGTGTGTGTGTCTTTTAACGGGTGAATTTATGTAGTCCCTAAAATTGGTTAAAAGTGTGTACATGCAAGAACTATTTTGTAAATTGACCTGCTAAAAAACAAAAAAAAAAAGTGTTTGAATCAATTAGGAGAGTGTAGAAATGAATTTCTATGGAGTGTGTGTGTGTGTGTATATATATATATATTGATAACATAGGAACCACCCCATGATGACAGGGCCACATTGAACCGACCCATGCAATGTAAACCTACTAGGGAACTAGCACAGCAATCCATCACTACGGCCTCTCACTTAAATCCCGAGTGCCTCCAAAGGGAATCGAACTCTGTCATGTTGCAGGCTCAGGTCCGCTCTTACCACTGGTCAACCCAAGGGTGGGCTCTTGGATGATATTCTTTGGAGCAATGATACAAACGAAACTTTAGAACACAAATCCGAACACAAGAGTCGTTTGATGTATATGGGTCCAAATGCATCGAAAGGCTCTGGACGCAGTTGTGTCCATAGTTATGTTTTAAATTTGTGTTTGTAAACTTTTTGTTTTCTTTAATTAATGGCGGCTCCAGAAATTTATAATAGGGTGTTCATAAATCATCTTAACTCTACTAGCTGATCTATTTATCAATAATACATGTACAAAATCTCATATAGTGGTATAAATAGTGCGGTTAAAAAATATAACTTATATTCTAAAATATAAACTACGAGGCGAAATAAAAACTTAAAAATATATACTCTCTCTATTCTTAAATAAATATCCAGACCGTAAACCTAGACTTCTAAAAAGATGCATTTGTTTCGCTAAAAAAATTAATTTTTCACAAATCAATAGATAATAATGAGTTCTTACAAATTGTGAACAAAGTTTGAATTTTTTTAACAAAAAAATTGCATATTTTTAAAGGCTAGGTTTGTGGACCGGACATTTATTTAGGGACGGAGGGAGTACTTTTTTTTAACAAAAATTTAATTTTTTTGAAAGTTGTATTGCATAGTAGACAGTGGGGTAAAATTTTACAGTTGTCCTAGATGAGTTTTTATATTTTATGCCAACGTTTAACCAGCGTATTAATCTACTAGAACCTTTTTTAGATGACATGATGAAATTTTCTATCGTAATTTTAAATTCGAAAGAATGTCATCCAAATTAACGGGGTTTGCAATGTAGTTAAATTTTTTTAAAGCTTTATCTATAATTCTTTAAGCTAACTAGAAATTTAAAAAAAAAATACAGTAGTTATTGTCATGAATGTGAAATTAACACATATAGATCATCGACAATAAAGATGGAAAGAGAACACAGAGCATAATACTTACACCAATACATTCTTTTTTTCTCTCTTTCTTTTCTCAATATTTTTCATTATGATTATGAGCTTTATTTGAGGTAATGTGTTAGGTGTTCAAATATGAATTACCTAGATTGATAAGCTATAATGGGGTTGTGATTGAGAGGTCAATTGATTTAGATTGGGTGTTCAATTTTTTTTGAGTGTGGTGTTTCAGACTTTTGAATTGGGTGTTCTAAGAAAAACATCCCGTAATTTTTACATGTATTCTAAGCAAAAAAAATTGTTAGGATATTTAGTTGACCATAGTACGTATGCTCTACATAGAGCCGCCAATGTGAAAAATAATAGTATTTTTTTTTTCCTCTCGGAGTTGGTTTCTCAAAAGCAGGGGTCGCGTTAATGATCGATAATGTTCATTTTAATATTTTATAGAGTTCGTTGAGAATATTAGAAAATCTTTTCTTTTCTCCTGAGGTATGCCCCTTGTAGGCTATATATTCAGTTAGTTTTTTTTTCCTATTTCAAGTTGGTTTTCCCAAAAAGAAAAAGTATAATTTTAACAGTGTCATAAATTAGGAAAAATCGGATGTTCATCGATATGTATTCAAAATGAATTTATCTACCGTAAATTTGATGGATTTAATTCAGCGTTGCAGAACCTATTTGTAGAATAATAAATGTATTACAAACATGTATTAACCAAAATATGATCTTTATGATTTTAAACACTGTTATTATTCTTGACTAGGGATGGCAAAGTGAACCGAACCGATGGGTACCCGAACCGTAACCGAAATTTTTTCCCGAACCATAACCGAAAAATTCCCCGTGGGTATGGGTATGGTTGAGGCCTTCGATAATCGAACGGGTATCAGTTCGGGTATGGTTTAGCAAATCCCTGAACCGATCCCTGAACCGAACCGAAATAAATATATGTATAGGAGTCCAGTGGTCAAAGTGCATATGTCCAGAAATTTAGGGACCAGATTGTTGCATGTGTTAAGGTTTAAGGGCCTAGAGTGTGATAACCCTTTTATTTATAATTAGGGTTACAATTGACGGTACACATTCATGCCTCAAACAGTCAAACCCACCCCCTCCTCTCTTCTGCGTTGCAGACAACCCTTCACAGCCTCACCGCCGCTCGTTGTCGTCATCCTCTCTCTCTCTCTCACACACACACACATATGTGACACCCCCACCCATCTTCTCTAATGTCGTCAAGCAAAATATTCAGTCAAACACACAGATCGGAGGCTCCAGAGATCGGCTGCTCCGGCGACGTTGAAACATATGTACTCCTCTCTCTCTCTTTCTCTCTCTCTCATCGATCAGAACCCACCTGAAATCGGACAAAATTTTCAAATCCTCCCATAGCAGTTGTCATTTGGTTCGAGTACCCAATTGGTTCAGGGATTACCCGAACCCCAAATGGTTCGGTTATGGTTTCTTCTTGCTCTCCCCGAATGGTTCGGGGCGGATATGGGTAGGGGTTCGGTTTCAGGGATCTGATACGAAATTTCTCATATCCGCCCCGAACGCCCCGATTGCCATCCCTATTCTTGACAAGTTCTATAAAATGAACATTTCTGAATAATAATGTGACATGTGCCGAAAAAATGAGAACTGCATGGTGCGATTTCCAACAGGGGACTGCCATGAATTCAACTACGTACCACGTACACTCTCCGACCACTCATCTCTCACATATGTGCCGACCCCACATATTTAATTGAGTAGTCGGCCCCATACATTATGAGAAATAAGTGATTGGTAAGAGCGTACGTAAACTTATTTGTTTTTCTTTTTCTTATGTCAAATTAGCACAAAAAAATTGCAAGTGGAGATGCTCTCTCTCTCCTATATCCATTCCCAAGATGAGAAGCCTACCCAATTGTTGAAGCGGGGCCCCCTGGATTCACATGTACCACATGAGAACAAAGGAAAGGGAATTTGGGAGGTTGGGTACATGACAAAGGAGTACCTGTTCATTGGAAGCAAAGCCTTCTTGACTTCTCAGAGAGGGTATGTCCACCAACATCAGACAAATAGTGCAGCTATAGGTACATACACCATGTATATACGCACTTTAGACTCGTCTTTAGTCTTGCAAAAAAGATCAGAGTTGCTCAATTTGTTCACGATTCCTGTAAAAAATTAACTTCAATTCAATATCGGTAAAGGCGTTTACGAAACATTCACTTTGCTATAAAATCCAAGCCTGAATTCTAAAGCAAAGTTGGATGTTTCGTAAATGTCTTTATCGATATCGGATTGAGTTGATTTTTTTACAAGAGAGTGGAAGCAAATTATTTTGAACAAAATGAACGACTTGGATCATTTTTGTAGAATACGAGACGGATCTAAAGTACTTATGTACATGATGTATGTACCCATATACGGAGTACTTTCAGGAGGACAAAATTCGCTTCCAAATTTTTCTTTTGCATTCTCTCTCTCTCTCCTTCCTCCTTTTTTCTGCCAATTTTCCATAACTTTCCAAAAAATCCCCTTTTGATGATTAAGAGAACAGTTAAAGAACCTTTTACAACTACTCCCTCCGTATCAAAATCTTTGGACTTTTTTGATATTGGTGTTGTTCTTTAAACTCTGATATATTTTAATATGAATCTCAAAGAATATGCAATATGGATCTTGTTTGATAGTTCTCGATTAGATCTACAATAATTTTTTTTTAAAATTATGAAAAATATCATAAATTGAAAGATATAAGAGTTTACAGAATGACGTGAATATCGAAAAAGTCCAAAGATTTTGGGACGGAGGGAGACAAGTTTTTTTCTTTTTTTGGGCAATGAAGAGTGATCCCCGGGTCAGCTTACGCGCACCACAAGACTAATTTCTCTAGCCCCCCACCAGCCTTTACTGACTCAAAGGGTTTTTACGCATAGAGTGACCCCAAGGACTTTTCACAGTACAGAAAAGTCGAACCTGAGACTTCGGAATGGTAAGCCCCTCCTTCCTGACCGATCAATTACTAGTTGTGGCATAGTATTTCTTTTTGGAAGGCGATAAAGCAAAATTTTATAAATTCCACCCCGTTGATGGACTCTTGATTGATCTCAGGTCTCAACCATGTGATCATCTATCGTTTTTCTATTGATGATGATAGTTGACAACTATTGTTACGTACATCAACAGAAAAATAATACTAGTATATAGTATTAAAAACAATACGGCATGGTTTCACAGAAAAAGTAAGTTTTGTTAATTGTAGCAAATGAAATGATAATCAAGTCGTAGACACCATATATATATATATATATATATATATATATATATATTGAATACTCATAGGGTCGGCTCTGAAATTTTGGAGGCCTAAGACGATCTTCAAAATAAGGCCCTTAATAATTATAAATGAAAATCAAATAAAAAGTCGATCACACTGTATAATTTTGATTCGGATATAGTATTTGTTTGCAAGGAGAAGTACCGGAGTAGTAGCGTTTAAGGGGGGGAAAAAATGCATCCATACATCCACCACACTAAATAATTTTGAAGGGCCCAGAGACTTTTGACGATCCCGCGACCTTTTACTTCTTCTTTTTGTTTTTTTCTTTTGTTTATTCCTGCATTCCGTGTTCCATTTTTCCGGGCCATTGAAGCTTAAGTATAAAATGTCTTATTGGGTTTAAAATTGGGTCATAAAACAACACATACATATTAGGTCCTAAAAATAACTGGAGGCACTATTTTGACATTTTTTAGGGGCTTAAGGCCCACGCCTCTTGGACCTTAGCTCAGAGCCAGCATTGAATACTCATATAGTCATATGCATTTTAGAGGGATTGAAAACTCACTAACTACAATTAACAAACTTGACCTTCACCAAGTAAACAAAATCTAATACTAAAGAGGGAAGTTGAAAAGATATTAGAGTCAAAATAATAAGTCAAACTTTAAAAAGGTTTACCAACTGTGAAAATATGTCAAGAAAATGTTACTTTATTTAGGCTTATTTTGGTCTAATAGTTCTATTTTTTTGTCCTTATTCAATTTTTTTTTTACATTTGCTAGTTTTTCGTCGATTTTTTGTGGATTATTGCTTCGTCATGACGAGAGAAATCAAAAAAGTAAAAATTACGATTGAAATCCAAATTTTTTTGAATAAAGACAAATTACGATTGAAATCCAATTTTTTTTTTGAATAAAGACGTTTTTATTCAAAAAAATTTAGATTTCGATTGTAATTTTTTCTTTTTTGATTTCTCTCGTCATGACCAAGCAATAATTCACAAAAAAAACTAACAAATACAAAAAAAAAAAAAAATTGAATAAGAACAAAAAAATAAGTCATTTGGCTTATACTAATCTAAACAAAACATTAAATTTAAAAAAATAATTTTGCCACTCCTTTTTTTTTTAACGTCACTCTCTTTGGCAAAAGCAGCAGGCTAAATTTATGCTGTTAATAGTCCGTGTCTTGCGCGGGCACCTCCAATTCGTCTGCAGGGAAAAAAATAGAAAAGCACGGCTGTGATGTTGCTGGGAATAAATCCTAATTAGAAAGGATATTGTGAAACGGTGACTATCACCTGTTGTGTTGACGTAATTTTACTAACAATAAAGCTCTACGTACATACTTAAACTTTTTACCACACCACACCACAACCATATCCATTTGTGATCTTACTGATCCGGTCTACTCGACGATTCTGATCATCGGAATGAGACCGAAGCGGGCGGCACAGCACGGCCCCTCAGTCCACAGAGTACAGTACACACACATACATATATATATATATATATATATATACATAGAGAGAGAGAGAGAGAGAGAGAGAGAGAGAAACTAAATAACATTGAGCAGTTTTCTTTCTTTGTAATGTAATACGAAAACAGAGAGAGTGTTTCTTTCCCTTTTCTTTTTCTGGTGTTTCATTTCAATGTATGTGAAACAACCTGAGAGACATGGCAGAGCTCTGTGATTTGCAAGTCCATGTAAATAGTCATCATCACACATTCTTTGTGAATGAGGTAAGTAACTATTCCAATTCCATTGATCAGTTTATTTACACTCACTCTTCAATTCAACCAACACCCAATTGACTCTCACAAGTAATTTTCTAATTTTCTCAGGACATCATTTCGAAATTCTCGGGAAAGTTGAGGAGGATCATAAAGCAAGAAAAGAGTAGAATCCAGATCAGGAATTCGGGCATCGAAATAGTCGATTTCCCCGGGGGCCCATACGGGTTCGAACTGGCATCAAGATTCTGTTACAACCGTGGAAGAATCACAATCACGGTATCAAATGTATCTCTCCTCCATTGCAGTGCTCTGTTTCTTGGAATGACACAGAAAAATGGATCCTCCCCAAACCTCTTTGAGAAAACAGAGGATTTTCTCCAAGGCATGTTTCATTGGTCTTGGAATGACGTAATCACTTGCCTCAAGAGCTGTGAATCATTCTTTCCCTATGCGGAATCTTCCCCATCTGATCTCATTCAAAAGCTCATGAATTCTCTTTTAGCCAAAATTGCTCAAAACTCTGATGTAAATTTGATCACTTCATCATCTTCTTCTTCATCTTCCCCAGATACCCCTGCATCTGGTATCACTAGATCAAACTCAAACTCAAGCAAGAAAACATGGTGGTTTAATGACTTGACCATTTTACCCCCACAAATCATAGAAAGCTTAGTCAAGACACTAGGGGGCTATGGGAGTGACAACAACAGCCTGGTCCTCACAAGATTCCTCCTCCACTACCTGAAATCATCACCGGTTAAGAAAACCCAGAAGAAATCATCAAGTTCTGGTGATGGGTATTTTGGGAATATTGCAGATACAGCTGTCCATGGGGTGATTTGGATGGGAAAATCCTCATTTACTTGCAGAGGGCTGCTTTCAGTTCTGAGGGTTGTTTCTGGTTTTGGGCTGAGTGGAGAGTGCAGGTTTGGGCTGGAGAGGTTGATTGGAGGGGCACTTGATGAAGCCACACTTGATGACTTGTTGATTTCTTCTTCTTGTGGGGTTGGGGGTGGGGGTGTGGTCTATGATGTGAATCTTGTGGTGAGGTTAATTAGGGTTTTTGTCCATGAGAATACTAATAAGGAAGTGGTGAAGATGAAGAAGGTGGGGAGGTTGGTTGACAAGTACTTGGGGGAGATAGCACCTGATCACAATTTGAAGATTGCAAAGTTTCTTGGAGTTGCTGAGAGTTTGCCTGATTTTGCTAGGGATTGCTTTGATGGAGTCTACAGAGCTATTGATACCTATCTCCAGGTGATTAATCTCATTTTTTTTTCCAGCTTAATTCCTCTGTACCGATTATTTGGTGTACCAGGTGATTTTCAATCGCAGGATCATGTTTAATGATTCTCTTGTTTAGAGTTCCTCGCAAAATGCTGCGGTAGAAAATCACTTCATACACTGGCACACGGTACACCCAAAGATCGTTACAAAGGATCTCTGATGCATTTTTTCTTGTATTGCTGTAGATTTCTAGAAAGAATTTCTATCACTGACTCATTGAGAATGAGACCGCGATGGAATTTTAGGAGATTTAACAACTAAGAAATGATATTAACAGACAATAAACGGGTCACATCAACCATTTTATGAATTTTAGGAGATTTAACAACTAAGAGATTTAACAACTAAGAAATGATATTAACAAACAATAAACGAGTCACATCAACCATTTTATGAATTTTAGGAGATTTAACAACTAAGAAATGATATTAACAGACAATAAACGGGTCACATCAACCATTTTATTGTACTGTATTTTCCTTCTACGTTATTTCATTTTAGTGAAAGGAGTCAGTAGAGCTAATGATACGTATCACGAGGTTATTTTAACTAAATAGTATTTTGGTATCAAGATTGATTTCCAAATAGGATTTTCATCGAAACCCCTGTAAATGACAACAAATTCCTCTGACTTACGAGTCACGCTAGAGGATTTTTGAGTGTTTTGTTACAACTTTTTAGGTGAATATTTAGGTTTTTGTCTTTTTAAAATTGGTGAGAAGCTGTTTGAGGTTGTTTCTAGCACTCCTTTTTATGGGACAAAAACCATCTTAAATAAGTAGTAAGTTGGTAATTCAAAAGTACCACACACCCATATCGTAGAACTTCATAAATAATTTCGTACTTTCCTTCTTGTATGTATACATTTCCCTCCCTTGCTCTTCCCCTTTTCGGCTGTGCTTTTGGAAGGTTTTGTTTATGGTATAGTAGGTATTTATGGTATCCAATTCTGACCGCAACAACGTCTGGTATAATCAAATATTTCAGAATAACGATTCAATAATATTACTATTATGGTTATTACATCGGTCCACCACATGTGAGTAGTATACGAGCGATATGCAATTCTGTGAAAGAGAACAAATCTTATTGAGTCCTTAAACATATCGAATTGTAACTATTTCAATGATTGAAATCGTTTAGGTTTTTTAGAACTCGTCAAGAACATTATGTTGTTGTTATCGAGTGCAGAGCTTTGAGGTTATTTAACTCTTTCATCCAACCGTAAAAATTAATCGTTCATTCTTGATTACATTCTTTCTTCCCCTCCAAAATATAAATCATCTAATAATACATGGAATCTCATCTACTAGTACAGTACTATTATTGGAAGAAAAGAAACCTATTATATAGTACATGTTTTATTTACTTTATTCAAAGTTGACCTCATTCAAAATAAAACATTGTCCCAACATGATGCAAATATTAGATTAGAGTAATTCTTTTTCATTATTAATAAACCTCCACGCCACTTTTAGAAGGAATTTAAAAAAAAAAAAGACATACTCCATCCGTAACGCAATCCAGCAAATCATCAGACAAAAAACATTTGGTAAAGACAATCTCTCTGTCTTTAGGATGATTTTATTCAACATCAGTTCCTAATTTATTTGTATTTTCATAATTTCTCTTATTGAGACAAGTAATCTTAAAATTTTTAAGAAAACTAAATCGTTTAATTATGTATCTATAATAGTCATTGTCTTTAATAAATATATAGTATTGTTTGTAAGAATCTGGCTCCTCCGTAGTAGTTAGATTGCAGAGAAGCATCTGCAGTTGCATCTCAGTAGTTCATTTCGACAATCAATGGTCCAAATTTTCAAAAAATTCTTCACGGAAAGAATCGAGCCTTTCTAAGGAGAATCCACTCTTTCCGATAAAAATATTTAGAGTGTGTTCCGGAAAGGAAAATAAGTACTTATTTTTTAAGAAAGCAATTTCAAGCTCAAAAATCATGTGTTTACGCAAATAATTTTTCTATCAC
>JAOTQK010000024.1:8946446-8956671 GCA_025642025.1 Rhododendron ferrugineum | reverse complement strand
GAAAATGCCTAGTAGAGACCGGTCTTACCGGGCGAGTGGGGTGCTTTTTAAAGAGAAACCTTCCCCATTCGTAATGTGGCTCCTGGATCCGAAATCTCAATGTTTTCGCTAGACCAAAGGCTTTTTCCAAACAAGTTTTCAGTTTCTCGGATCATCCATCTCAAAAATCCGGGTGGCAACTCTTTGAGTGTACTTTGGGCTCGGGAGCCCACAGTGGCGACTCTGCGGGGGACATTTTTATTATTCGAAACTTTGAAACTTACTTTTATTTTTCAAAGAGTCGAATAATTACGAGAGCCAAACTCGAATGGTATTTTCAAAACTTTGAAACTTACTTTTATTTTTCACTGCACAAGCCTCGCTAGTGAATTTCGGCTATCTTGCTTGGTTTACCGGTGACAAGCTCTCCCGAAATGCCTAGCAACCCTCGACTATGATGAGCCATCGTGCTGTTCGACTATTGTTTTGCAATACACTCAACATGGGGAGTACATCTTGATTCTAGTCCAGGGAACCCTTTTGAGACCAAAACTGTCCTTCGCACTTGTACATAACCATAGAACCTTCCCAACTAGGACAAAAACCCATGGCTAGGACTTATGTGTTATATACGGCTTATGTGCATTTCTTTCCTGTACGTACATATCATTCATGCATCATTGCATTTTGTGGGCTAGAGGATAGGTCTCCTCAGAATCCTTTAGTTTGCTCCGGTCGGTCCAGGAGACTTTAAATCCATAGAGTTTGTGATACCTCCGGTGTTTGCCGTGCCCGAACGACTCCATTGGTTTGGGTCTACCCTTGAGTGTGTGCGTGCCTAGATTCCGATAGTCACATTGCTCTGCCTCGGATGGTCAAGGTAAGGAGATTGACTCTGGTTCCGAAACGCTCAAAATTTAACCTGCCTGACAGCATCTACCCGGACTATTGGAAATCTTATGTACAAACGCCTTAAGTGAGATTCAAGCCACGGTAGGTCCTAGGCCTAGTTTCCAGGAGGCACGTAGAAGGTAGGATGAGCATTCGAGATCAGTTATGAGTTGCTCCCTCTTTGCTTTGTTGCCAGTGCCGAAACATTGGTCGTTCGCGAGGAGAAGAGGCTATACCCAATTGGTTTCGTCCACTTCAAAGGCTAGTTCGCATAGACACCCTGGAAGGAACTCAACTGTTTGAAGTCCAAATAGAACAGGAAGGGCAGTCGTTATTAGGAGAGGAACCCATAAGACCCAAACCCCTCACCCATGGCTGACCAAGGAAACGGGGTAGACGAGCTCAGGCAAAACATGGCTGCCATGGACGCTCAATTCAAACAATCTATCGCTGGCGTTGTTGCACAACTCAAAGCTTTTGTTACATTTATGCAGAAGGACATGCTTATGATGATGGAAACTATGCAAGAAATTAGCGACAGGCTGCGGACTAAGCCGCCTCCACAGTCCGAACAGCCCAAGGAAGAAGTACCTGTGTAAGACCCCAACCTGGTAGCCCTTGTCGCAAAGATTAGTAAACTGGAATAGTCTGTCCAAGAAACTAAACGACTTGGGAAAGGAGAAATAGACATGAGCAAGTTGTGCCTTTTTCCAAACGCCAAGTTGCCGGAAAAGTTCAAAGGTGAGGACTTTGCAAAATTCGATGGTACCGGCGATCCAAAGGCCCATCTTCAGGAGTATGTCGGTTCCCTTACGATGCGAGGAATTGAGAAGGAAGCCATGGCCCAACTATTCCATGAGTCTCTGTCCGACCCAGCCTTGCAATGGTTCCTCACTCTCGAGCCATCTAAAAAAAGGACCTGGGAGGATATTGGGATAGCCTTTGTGGCCCAATATGACTTCAATGTCGACCTGAAAATAACCACGAGGGAATTAGAAAGTACCAAGATGGGCGAAAAGGAGAGTTTCGCTGATTTTGTGAAACGATGGAGGGCTAAGGCCGCTCAAATGCAGAACAAACCCGACTTGAAGGAACAGATACAGATTATAACCAAGAATCTGCCGGGTTCTTTCGCCCCATACATGGTTCTTTCCCAAGCGGCCCCAAACTTCAAAACTTTCTATGACTCTAGCCTGGCTGTCGAAGAAGCCTTACAGGATGGTACTCTGAAGAAAAAGGAATCAGGATCAAAGTCTAAAAGGGCGTACTCGGGAAATAGCAATGTCCTCTTCGGGAATGCCAATCAGGCGGGGTCCTCATCCACCAAACCTGTGGAGGTTAACCAAATCTCTGAAAAACCAAAATCTCAAAATCGAGTCTTTACCCAGTTCAGTACTCCTAGGTTTGCTCTGCTCAAGAAACTTACAGAAGTCGGGGTGTTGAAACCTCTCCCGCCGCCACAAACTATTCCACCAAACCTGAACCAAAGTGAACCAAAGTGTCCACAGTGATTTCCATCAAATGCCCGGCCATACCACCGATAATTGCATTCGCCTTCGTCATGAGATCCAAAACCTCATTGATAATAAGGTCATTGATACCCCACCTCCAGACAAACCAAACACCGTTTCAAACCTTTGCCACAACACAACGCTCCTTTCTGCATTAACAAAATCACCCTAGCCAATGACCAAAATTCTCAAAAATTCAATCCAACCCTTTTCATCGTCTCTCATACCGAGCCAAAGCCAGTTGTGGCAATCCCGAAGAGACTGCTCTTTGCTTCCTGTGGGAATGGGAAAACACCTGGGGAGACCTAATTGCCGATTGGGAGGAATTCGAAGCTGCCAATGTCCAGAGAATTATTGAACCACCGTTCGCACCTGGATGGGAGGTTGACTGGCAAAATCTTCATGCTGACCCTCTTGATGGACTCTCCTTGTACATGATGTTCGAAGGCCATAACTGGGAATACCAGGTCCCTCAAGAACCCCCTGAATGGGAATGGAACCCAATCCCAAATGCATGCTCACTATTGGCTATGGGAGATCCTCTTGATATGTTCTCCTTACCTGCAATGTTTGCTGAAGAATGCCAACCCGAAGCATTGGCTGGCAATTGGCCGGAACTCGACTCGCTTTGCCCAGACTTTTCTCATTTCAACAATTTCGATCTACATAGCAATGTGGGCATTACTCCCCCGGAGCCGGAGGAGGTAGCCAGTAATGGGTTTGACCTGATGGATTTCCTTGTAGAGGAGGTCGAATCAGAACCATTAGTCACCTCTCCCGAAAACGCTGATGTCGCCATGATGAACTTATGGGAAGATGAGCCGGGGGCTAAAGCGAGCTCATGCGCAAATACTGGAGATTGTTAACATAAAGGTGGGAAACGAGGAATGGACTGTGAACAAGGCAGTGATGGAAGCCGAGAAATGGAAGCCCGAAGACCTTTGGGACAACTTGGTTATCGTAGACCTGGCCGCTAATCTCCGTGATACAACCATTGGAAGCAAGCGCAAAGCCCTTGCGGATCTATGGGATGAAGAATCAAAGTATCGTGAAATCGGTCATTTGACTAGGAGTGGTTGGATTTACCAACCCCCTAATCTCCAAGCCGGAGAATCCTCCAACCCTCCAGCTCCACTAACCAAAGAACCTTCTGACCCTTTTGTTACCCCGACCAAAAACACTTTCCAACCTTTTGCCCCACCAGCCAAAGAGCCTTCCCGTCCTGAGAAAAATCCTGAACGAATGATTAAGCAACAACTCGAATAGACTCATGCTAAGATGTCTGTTTGGGATGTACTTGTTCACTCCACCCGCCATCGTGAAAGACTCATTCAAGCTCTTTCTCACCTGAAAGTTCCTTCCTCTATAACCCCTGATGAACTTGTAGCATTTATCAAAACCATACCTATCAAACATGCCATAACCTTCACTGACTGAGACCTGCCCGCTGAAGGAACTGACCACAATAGGCCGCTGCATGTCACCTTAAAATGCCATGGAAAATGGGTTCCAGTGATCCTGATCGACAATGGGTCAGCAATCAATGTTTGCCCACTTTGTGTCGCCTACTGCTTGGGGTACAAGAATAAGGACTTCTCTCCATCAGAAGTCAAAGTTCGAGCGTATGACAACACCCGTCGGGACGTAGTCGGGACTCTCATGCTTCCCATGACCTTTGGACCATATCAAACTGAGGTGGAATTTCATGTGGTGAACATCCCCGCTTCCTTCAACCTGCTATTGGGAAAGCCTTCGCTGCACCGACAGGATATCATGGCTGTGCCTTCCACACTCCATCAGAAAGTCCGATTGGGACTTGAGACCGGGATGCTCACCATCCATGGAGACTCTGGAATTCGTGCCCCTGTTGAAGATAATGCCCTGCTCTTGAAAATTCAACACGGGGAGGAGCCTTGGGAGGTTTCTCATTAGATACCTCCAAATCTGTCTTCTCGGTCAGGATCGATAATGACTTTTTCATCAGTAATATTGCCATCAAGATAATGAAGAAAATGTCTTATATGCCAGAACTGGGGTTGGGAAGGAACCTGCAGGGGCCCGCAAAGTTTGAAGCTCGCGGGACTCTGATGCGAACAACTGGTCTTGGTTATTCGCCCTCAGGCGAAAATAAGGAAAAGAAGGGAGAAAGATTGGAAGATTACTTTGTCAAAGAAAAAGCAAAGCAGGTTTACCAAGGCCAGCCCGAGCCGTTCTGGGATAAGGAGACCAACACGTTCTTATCGGGGTTTGAGATATTCGCCAATGATGATTGGCCAGAAAGCGAGGAAGAATTTGAAGTTGAGGAAGAGCAGAAGAAACCGGCTGATTGGATTGAGGTTTTCGCCATGGGTAGTCTAGCGATCTTGTTTGAGGAAGACAAACCAACGGGTATGGCCATGGAAGCAGAAGTGCTAATGCTAGGGCAGGAGGCCCTCGAAGATCCAACTTCGCTCATCATGGATGCCGTTGGGGATTACAAGAATTGGATTTTCATACCAGGTGCAACTTGCCATGGATCTAAGTCTGAGTCCTCTGAGTCTTCTGAGTCTGAGTTGGCGCCTCTCGGCCCAGCTCCTCAGGGTCTGTATTTCGAATTTGAGTCCACTTGTGTGTATGGTGCCCCTGAGGCCTCTGCTAATAATGAAATAAATGGATCCAATTCCGCTTACTTTCCTGACTTTGAAATAAATTGTGTCGACCCCGATGATGAAGAGATTGATTTCGATGGGGACATCCCCAAAGAAATTTGATCCCTAATCGAAAGGGAAGACGAAAGGCATGCTCAGCCTGTAAAGGAAGAAATTGTTTCAATAAATTTGAGGGATGAAGGGAATCCCCGAATAGTCCAAATCGGTTCCGCGCTATCCGTAGAAGAGCGCCAAGCTCTCACAAATTTGCTTAAAGAGTTGGAGGATGTTTTCGCATGGTCACATGCCGATATGCCCGGAATCGATCCTGAGATCGTGAAACACCGGATTCCCCTTTACCTTGATGCAAAACCAGTAAAACACAAATTAAGACGCATGAGACCTGATTGGGGACTTAAGATAAAGGAAGAGGTCGCTAAGCAAATTAATGCAGGATTCATAATAGTAACAGAATACCCTCAATGGGTCGCAAACATTGTCCCCGTCCCTAAAAAGGATGGCAAAATTAGAGTCTGTGTTGATTTTAGGGATTTAAACAAGGCAAGCCCGAAGGATGATTTCCCATTATCGCACATTGACGTATTGGTCGACAACACCGCCGGGCATGCTTTGCTTTCGTTCATGAATGGTTTTTTAGGGTACAATCAGATCCTCATGGCTCCGGAAGATCGGGAGAAAACCACATTTGTCACTGAGTGGGGAACTTATTGCTACCGAGTCATGCCTTTCAGATTGAAGAATGCTGGGTCTACTTATCAACGGGCAGCCACAACCTTATTGCACGACATGATTCACAAAGAAGTAGAGGTCTACGTTGACGACATGATCGTCAAGGCGAAAGAGCGAGAAGGGCATTTACCCGCGCTCAGGAAGTTTTTTGAAAGAATCAGAAAGTACAGGATGCATCTTAATCCGGCTAAGTGTACGTTTGGGGTCACTACAGGAAAGATGCTTAGGTTTATGATCACCACTCGCGGCATCGAAGTTGATCCATAAAAGCCATTCTGGATATGGAGCCACCGCGGTCTGAAAATGATGTAAGGAGCTTTCTTGGCAAGGTGCAGTTCATTAGTAGGTTCATTGCGAAACTGATGTCAACATGTGAACCTATATTTCGCCTGCTCAAGAAAGGGATACCGTTTGCGTGGGATGACAAGTGCCAAAAAGCCTTTGAAACCATAAAAACCTATCTGCAAAATCCTCCAGTACTAACGCCACCTGTGATGGGAAAACCTTTGATCCTATACCTGTCAGTCACTCCATCCTCAATGGGGTGCATGTTGGCACAGGAAGGAGACGATGGGGTTGAAAGGGCCGTTTACTACCTCAGCAAGAAAATGGTTGGATTCGAAGAACGCTATACTTCGCTGGAAAAGACATGCTGGGCACTCGTTTGGGCCTCCAAGAAATTGAAACATTACACGTTAGCCTACCCGGTGAGGCTAATATCTCGAATGGATCCTCTAAAGTACCTGTTTGAGAAGCCAGCCCTCACGGGAAGGATGGTTGTTAATACTGGCCGAGTTCAAATTGAAGTACATTACCAGAAAGTCGGTAAAAGGAAGGGCTGTCGCCGAATTCCTAGCTAATTGCCCAGTCGAAGGAGGGGAAGATGCCGAATTCAAGTTTCCTAACGAAGACATAATGATGACACCAGAAGATGTTTGGCAGATGTACTTTAACGGGGCAGCCAACCAGAGGGGATTTGGAATCGGTGTACTGCTTATTTCACCTGACGGGTCGCATATCCCGCTTGCTTTTAAGCTCAACTTTGAAGTCACTAACAACCAGGCAGAATACGAGGCTTGTATTGTGGGCATGGAAGCGGCCATCGAGATTGGTATAGAAAAGCTGGATGTTGTGGGAGACTCAAACTTGGTCGTATCCCAAGCAAACGGTGATTGGAAGGTCAAAGAAGAAAAACTAAAGCTGTATCACCAGGACCTTAAAGATCTTATTCCCCACTTCAGCAAGGTAACATTTACTCATGCCCCGAGACTCAGAAATCAGTTCGCAAATGCCCAAGCAATGCTGGTGTCCATGGTTGAGATCTCTGTCGGTGTGAAGTTAAGGCCAGTTGTGATTGAGCGAAGGGATGCACCAATATACCAGCACGTCATGGTCATCGACGAGCCCGATGATGGTCACCATTGGTATTACGACATTTGGAGATTCGTGGAAAGGGGAGAATACCCTGCCGGGACTAGCAAGAAAGACAGAATCGCCCTCCAAAGGATGGCAACTCAGTACATCATCTGCGGAGGAAACCTGTATCGAAAGTCCCACTGTGGCATGCACAAGCTATGCATCCAAGGTGCGCAAGCAAGAAGGGTAATGAAAGAAATCCACGAAGGTGTATATGGTCCTTACATGAACGACATGATGCTCGCTAAGAAGATTCTGAGGCAGGGATACTTCTGGTCCACTATGGAGACAGAATGTGTGGAGTATGTGCGATAGTGTCGCAAATGCCAGATTCATGCCAACCTCACGCATGTCCCGCCACATGAACTGCAGCAAATGACCTCGCCATGACCTTTCTCAACATGGGGTATCGACGTCATTGGGAGAATCGTGCCAACAGCCTCTAACGGCCACAAGTTCATCTTGGTAGCTGTTGATTACTTTACCAAGTGGGTAGAAGCTACTTCGTATGCTACCCTGACCGCAGTTCAAGTTGCGCACTTCATCAAGCAAAACGTCATTTACCGATATGGAGTCCCTCAAGCATTCGTGTCCGACAACGGGGTTCATTTCAAAGGGCGAGCTCGGGAGGTCTTGGATGAGTTCCAAATCCAAGTACACAAGTCAACAACTTACCGACCACAGACTAACGGAGTCGTGGAAGCCGCTAACAAAACAATCAAAGCCATTTTAGAGAAGACCATTCAATCCGCAAGGGACTGGCACGAGCAGTTACTGTTAGCTTTATGGAGATATCGCACGTCCATACGTACACCGACAGGGGCAACTCCTTATTCTTTGGTTTACGGTATGGAGGCTGTGCTCCCCATTGAATTAGAGGTTCCGTCTCTTCGGACTATGATTGAGTGTGATGTCCAAGAGGCAGAATGGCTGAGCAATCGGTTCGAAGAACGCCAGTTAAGGGCTCTTTATCACATTCAAGGATATCAAAGAAGAATCGCACGTGCGTTCAACAAGAAAGTGAAATCTAGGGATTTGGCCGAAGGCGATATGGTTTTGAAGGAGATTCGGGCACCGATCTATGACCCACGCGGAAAGTTCCGGCCGAAGTGGTCTGGGCCTTACATCATTAAAGCTATCCTGACTGGAGGAGCTACGTAGCTCATTGACTTGGATGGAAACGAGTTCTCAACTTTAGTCAACCTGGATCAACTCAAATATTACTGGAAACCACAAGGGCGGGCAGTCCCAGGCAAAAATTAGAGCAAAAGGCCTTCTAGGATGAAAACCTAAAAAGGCATCCTAGGCAAAAGTTAAAGCATACAATAAATGAGTTCGCTAGGCCGAAAACCCGAGAGGGCGGTACTAGGCAAAAGTGAGAGCATAAAAGGAAAGTGTCAAAACTAGAGCGAACCCTACTCGGAACTACGTCATGACCTGATTCCTTTACCAAAAGGATACGTAGGCAGCCTCACTTTGAGGCTCGGTCACGATCAATCAGAATAAAAATCCAAGTTATGAGAATTCAAAGCACGGAATCAAAGAGGGGGAAACCCTCCATAACTCATTTTATTAATACAATTGCTTCTAATACATAAGGCTGAGCATGATTTTCAAAAATAAAAGTACGACATAATAAAAAGCGGGTCCGCGATTTATTCGATGGTCAGGGGAGTAGGATCGAGTCAGTTTCCTTGAGCCCTAGTTCTTGCAGCAATGTCCCTTTTAAGCCACTTCCGGTAGCTTCCGCGTACTGCCACAGATGGGTAGGGATGTACGTCAGTCACTTCGCGAGTCCTCCAGAATCCCTAGTAGTTGCAAAGGATGGAATGGCGGAAGAGAGGCAGAATCATGTCTACAAGAACCTCTGCCATAGGTGGACAACCCACTGAGGGCCCATGAAGTGCACTGTCATAGGTGGAGGGTCCAGCCATGGGCACCTCCAGGAAATGGTCTCAGCTCGCAGGCGCCTGAAGAAGTCGACCCACTCAGAAACTCATCTGTCTGCAAATTCAAAGCATCGTTGAGACAACAGCCTAGCCTCATATGCCCGATTACTAGGAGGAATGGTCAACACATTCACCTTATCGCAAAGCCAGATCTGCAAGGAGAGAGTAAAACAAGTAAGAAACTGTAGAAAGCCAAACCGAGCGTTGAGGTAAAATAAGAACGTGAGAAAAACCCAAAAAAAACGGGAGAGCTGAGTGAGAAGCCGACCTGTAGGAGGAGAGGACTACCCCTGAAAGTCCCAGTCTCTCCAAAGCACACTTTGTCCAAACCCATCAATGTCTCAGCCAACACCATCGGGATCACATCCTTCCGAGCCTCGATCTGTACGGCAATGCTAACCAATGCCGAGCTAGCGCGACCAACGGAGGGAACCAAAAGATAGGCGGCAAGCAAGCACATGCAAAGGGCAGTCATGCGACGAGTCTGGTAAGTCATATTTGCAAGGTCCCCAAGAGGAGAGAACATCTCAATGAGTCGCATTACGTTAAGATGACCGCCACTGACCAAGTAGCGAGCAGCCCCGCCGCTCAACCCCAGGACCACGGCCAAGACCTTGAAAACGCTCTCACGAATAGGAGGAATGATAACCTCTCCCGAGCCAAAGCCGCCGAGATATGCGCAAAATTCATCCACGGTGGGACAGAGCTCTTGTTCGCCAAAACGGAATACATGAACCTCCGGATCCCAGAAGCGTGCTGCCGCCCTCAACAGCTCGGGGCGGAGACGTGTAGAGACTCGTAAATTATTTTAGATTTTGGGAATTGTTTAGTGCATAAAAGAATTGATTTGCTATTTAAGTTGTGCGTATGTTTATGGAAGTGTACGGATATACGTATCCGGTCGTGTATTGGACCCCCGGAGGGTGGTATAATGTTTGTTTTGATGTTGTAACGTTGTTTGGAAGTATTGGTATCAAGTTGGGTTCGTTCCGATGTCCGTTGCAATTTTTCACATTTCTGCCCAGCCAGTACCGGTACCTACTGTCCAGTCATTGTTCAATTTGGCATTTTGAAGGCTCCAGTACCGGTACTGGGAGTCGCC
>JAOTQK010000024.1:8905351-8937811 GCA_025642025.1 Rhododendron ferrugineum | reverse complement strand
AATCCAATTTCATCATCGGGGAGCCTCTGGGCCACAAATCGAGGAAATTCGAGAAGTCCAAATTGGGGTGTCTACACCTTCATACGGAGGTTCAACCAGAGCAGCAAGTGCGGTAGCGAGGGAGGAGGAATAATCAGGCGCGGGAAAGGTGGAGAAAGGGTTATGGTTTTGGTCGGGGTTTTGGACGGCGGATAGGGAAGGGTAGGTGGGATGGCTGCTGTGACGTTGGAAAATTCATAATAAAGTTTAAGGGAGACTTAGCCAAGAATCCCTCATATTTACATTTTTTGAGTTCAAGGACGTACAAACACCTTTTGCAATCAAACATAAGGACAAATATGCCATATGAAAGTGCCTAAAACCCTGGATGCCCTATATATGAAAGTGCCTAAAACCTTAGGGTACCCTATATATGAAAGTGCCTAAAACCTTAGGGTACCCTATGAAATTTCCTAAACCACTAAAATCCTATAATAGGAAAGTGTACCCTAAAATCTTATGAAAGTGCCTAAATCCTATGTTACCCTACGTTTATAGTGTACCCTATGGTAGTTTTGTCTGTGAAAACATATTTTGGTCTTATGACTAAAAAACTCAAAAAGTTGAATAGTTCAATGAAAAACTGCTCGAATAAAGCACTTTCCTATCTTTTTTTTTTGTTAATTTATCACGGAGACTCTTAAAATCGCGTTCTAAACACAATGAACGGTTCGGATCATCGAAATTCGATCAAAAAAGAGGAGATCCACATTTTACTAAAATAAAAGATCCCTTATGGGATCCTGACTGAATATATAATAAAGCATGTAACCAAAGTATATTCATAAACGTGAACCCAAGCTAGCACACATATGAATTCTAATAGTTTACGTCAGAACCTGTTTCTGGTAAGAGGTGATGGTGGCCGAGAGAGAGAGAGAGAGAAGGGTGAGGGGGTTGAGCTCAAAACCAGCTCCAACAGCAATTGTGTGAGGCAGCTAGCGGTGGCACGGTGGGTCGGGCTAATTATTTTAGCCGAAGAAGAAAGAGAAAAGTAGGAGAGGAAGGAGGGGGAGTGTTGAAAGAGAGAGTTTATAGCAAGAAGGTGAAGACAGAATTAGTGCAAAATTCAATGGAAATGCCCCACCCCTACATCAGTGGCAGAGCCACCTTGGGGCCCGGGGTGGCCCCGGCCCCATGGACCCCTTCTGAGCCACCGAGTTTTAAAAATTTTATTTTATATATACTTAATTTTGAATATTATTGATAATTATTCGTGTATAGCAATTTATAATCTTAATAATTTTGGTTTAATTCAATAAAAAATCGGTTATTTTACATTCTCATTTCTCAATTTTTTTCATAAATAAAAAATAATCACGTTATTGGTGAAGTTGCCTAAAGAAAAAAACAAAATGATTGGTATATTTTAACTGTATTAGGCTAGAATCATTTCAATATACAAATGTAATATATTGAAAAACAAAAAAAAAATTATGATATTATAAGTATACATTCCGATAAAAAATATATGCCTATTACTTCGGGACCCCTCGAGTCAAAATTCTGGCTCCGCCACTGCTCTACACAATACACCTCACCAACCAATACATCTGTTTTATTGTCTCCAAGGAAATAAGTCCCTTATTTGTTTTCTTTATCCTTTGAACTGATGCAAATGAAAATTTGGATCAGTCCACCGACGGAAATAAAGAACAGCGGTGTTGCCACCGAAACTTCAAAATAGAAGATATTCTGTGTATTCGAGAGGTCCCAATCGATCGAGCTGTTCGGACTTTGTTCTAAAAAAATATCAAAAATTTTATCATTGGTTAGAAAAATAATTTCAAGATTAACCAAGGCGGCAAAGTTTTCAAAATAGAATTTGAAAAATACTGTACCATTCGCATTTTAAGGGCAAAAATTCAGGTTATCACATGAAAAATTTAATATTTTGGGGGTGTGGTAGATTCATATGAAAATATTGTGGTAGAAATTTCAAGTAGCTTGATACTTTGCCAATCAAAAATGCTTGCCAATTACAGTTTGTGATTTCTTAAGGTTGTCTTTATCTACTAGTATTTCCTTTTGTTATTAATGAAATATTATTTTCTTTGCTTTTCAAAACCAAGAGATCCTAACCGAGAGTCACACAGACACACCCGTACGATACAGCGCAACGAAACATCTTCGCACTTCCGTCTTGTCGGGATCCGCGTCTTGCATTGCATTATTCCTAGAGAGAGAGTAGAGAGAGAGAGAGAGAGAGAGAGACTTATCGTACCCGCACGCGCAAACTCCATTCCATATTACTCCAGTATAGGAGTAGTAATATAGGATAGGAGTATTTCTCCCCGCCGCAAACAACCCTTCCCATCTTATTATTATTTATTAGTAATACAGGAGTATAATCTTACCCTACCTACCGTCCCTTCATTTTCTCGGATCCCGATCACTTTCCCGGAAAATATTCAAATTACTAGCACCATGTATATCGCGCAACAGAGATCTCACTTCCCCTCGTTCACCCCGTTCCGATCCTCAATGAAACGCTCTCTCCCCAACAACTTCGATCTCATCGCTCGTTCCTTCGACGACAACCTCCTCCGCCGCCTGAAACCCTTGACCCCGAACTCCCCCGATACGCCGTCGTTCAACTTCAGCCTCTCCTGGCTCTCTCAGGCCGTCGATTTCCTCTCCGCCACTCACGCCGAAGCGCACGCCCTCATCGCCAACCTCAGACCTTCTCCCCACCACTCAAAAACGTCGCCGTCTTACTTGGACGGGAGCCTCAAGATCCTCGACGCTTGCAATTCCATTTCTCGCGAGATCGAACGGTTACGCCAACGCCGCCTCCTCATCAACTTCGTTCTTCAACTTTTAGAGTTTTCCGGCGACGGCTGCCGGTTACCGGCGTCGGAGAAACTCCGGAGGGCCTGGGACTTGCTCTCCGATCGGGAGAACAAGCCGTCGAGGAAACGTAGGACTCTAATTGATTCGAAGGTACCGGAGGCTTCGATCGGAGATTTGGTTCCGTCACGTGGCAAGATCTCGAGCGCGGGGGAGGTTATTCGCCGCACGGTCTGCGCCGTCGGTGTCGTGACGGCATTCTTCGCCGGAGTCGCCGCGGCAGCCCTGAGCGGGGAGGATGCGGCGGCGATCGGGGTTCCGGCGGAGTTTGTGTGGGCCGAGTCATTGAAAGAGATCGGATCGGCGGTCGGAGTTCCGGCTGAGGTCGGGGACGTGGAGGAGCGCGTCCGGGTGCTGCGTGACGTCATCAACAAAGGGATCAAAGTCAAAGAAGACCAAGAGGGGGGAGAAAATGTCGTCAAGGAGTTTGTGAACGCCGTGAAGGAGGTGGAAGCTGCGATGGGGAGGTTCTCTGACGGTTTGGACCGTTTGGCTGACGGTGTCAACGGCACGTTTAGTAGGGTTTTGTGTAGTAGGAATGGTATGTTAGAGGAGTATAGAAAGGGCAATGGAAGTTGTGATGAGAAAAAAACTCAAATGTAAGCCAACGTGAAGTACTATTTATTTAATTAATGAAAAACGAGAAATGAAATTCCAATTTAAAAGGTCCTTTGCGAAATCCGTAATGTGTTCTTATGGAAAATAGTCGAGCGAGGAACTGAGCTCACGTCCAGGTTGAATTTCTGTAAATTGGTTTTTTTTTTTTAATATGAATTTCTGTAAATTGGTTGAGTTTTGGCTATCGACAATGCTAGGGTTAGTGGGTTACTCCTCTCAACCACTCCTCCAACTACTCCCTCTCGAGGAAGTGATTGGGGAATGGTTGAGAAGGGTGTCCCCAACATTATTGTTAGGCTATTAGGGGTTCACCTGAGACCTACAACAACGATTGATCATCAAAGTCGTGAAGAATTTCAACTATATTAGAATTAACTTGATCGGATATAATTTAGCCAAAAAAAACTTGATCGGATATTGTTAGGTAATATAAATTAATAAAAGATTGCGTGAAAGTCATAAGAGGTAATAGAGTTTTTTTCCTTTTTATCTCTTAAACTATTCACATTTTTTCTACTTAGTCCCTAATCTATTAATTTGATAATTTCATCCCCTCAACTATCATACCGTTACTTACTTAGTCCAATAGATAATTAAAATTAAAATTTTGGATGGAAAATGTCATGCAAGGCACTGTTTGGACCATGTATAGCAAATACTTGATTATGAGAGCCTTAGAGATAAAAATTAATTATGACCATTTAGGATAAAATGATCAAAAAAATAAAATATTCGCACCGGTTCAAACAAATTGAAAATTTGAGAGCTTAATTTTTTTTTACAAGGCTCATATATTAGAATTTTATGTGGCATTTTATAGAGACTAACATATACATATTTTTTTTAAAAAGTCTGAATTCTTTATATAGAATTTAGACTATTTCTATATTAAAAATATGGTTAAAAATTAAGCGATTCAATTTTCAATCAGTGTGAATCGATGCGAAGATCTTATTTTTCTAATCATTTTATGCTAAAAGATTATAGTTAATTTTTTTTCTAGAGCTCTCATAATCAAGTATTTGCTCTAAAAGGTCCCAAATAAAAAGCAGATATTTAATTATGATAGCCCTAGTTTTAAAAATTATCATGACTCTTTAGAATAATATGATCAGAAAAATAATATTTTTGCACCATTCCAAACGGATTGAAAATTCGAGCACTTAATTTTTTTAGGTCTATATACTAAAAAATAGTATGGTTAAAAAATTAAGAGCTCCAACTTTCAATATGTTAAAACCGGTGCAAAGGTTTTATTTTTTTGATCATTTTATTCTAAAGGGTCATAATTAATTTTTCTCTCTAAGGCTCTCATAATTAAGTATCTTCTCTACAGGGTCCCAAACAAGCCTTACATAGCATTTTCCGTCCAAATTCCTAACTTTCGTTAGCTATTGGAGTAAGTAGGTAACGGTATGATAATTGAAGGGATAAAATCGCCAAATTGATAGTTTAGGAACTAAGTAGGGAAAAAGTGCATAGTTTGGAGGATAAAAAGGAAAAAAAACTCGAGGTAATATGGGAAAAAAAACGAGGGATTTACATGTATATGAATCCCTCCAGTTATTTTCAAAAAAAAAAATCCCTCCAGTTCGTGTCGTAAACATGTATTTGCAGGAGTGTAGCCTTCCCAGTTCATGAAAATGTAAACATTCCTGGAAAAATGCACAAACAATCTGCTACGAAACAGCTAATTTCACGTCCAATTTATCAGTAGAAATGTCTGATGCTCCAAATGATCAACAACAATCACAATTGCAGGAATTCAAATTCAGAAATGGTATGAATATGCGAATTCTAGAAACTGCAATTTCCACATTTCCAGACGACGATATACCCCACATTTCCCCACAATATGCAAAATGTGAAACTAAACACTACCCATTACGGGGTAAACAATCCAAAAGCTATGTAGATCAGAATTGACAAAGCTCACGTATTGCATGTTTTTTTTTTTTTTTTGAACCGACATATTGCATGGTTAAAACCTTCATATGAGCGCAATTTTGTTCACCCTCCTTAAAAGATGGTGAATATTACCCTTCTTCCTATTGATTGAAATGGTGTGGATCCCACCATAAAGTAATGTCATGCTTACCATGCAATACACTTTTTGGTAAGCATGACATCACCTTGTGGTAAGATCCACACCCTTTCAACGAATAGGAAGGAGGGTAACGTTCACCCTCTTAAGTGGAGGGTGAACAAAACTCAACTCTACTTGCATTCAATCTGTTAGATATGTATGTCAATGTCATGGCTTGTGCTTTAACAAAAGCACAAATGTGGACATGAAGCTGGCAAACCTCTCTCTTCTATTCTTACACTAAACTGTCCAAAAACATGTAGTGGTTACAAACAACCTACTCCCTTAGTGGCCAAGTGTATTTACAAACAACAAGAAAGCCACATCTCATTTCAAACAAGAACTGACAAGGTTAAGGTTCACTACATATACCCTAAAGAGGAAAGTGGAAAGCTGGGGGGTTCGTGCAATATCTGATCAGCCGTTTTCTTGATTTGGTTGAGGCAAACGCCTATCGTCAACAGCTTGGGAGCTGAGAATTTTCTGAAGGGAGCGGTATTGCAGGCGAACACTCTCCCCAGTACCCATAATCTTAAGCAAATACCTGGAAAAATGGGGAAAAAATAATGAAGTATTACAAGAAAGTCCAATGGAGGTAGACTTGGGAACCATTTTCTAAGAACAATAAGATTTTAGGCATAGCATAGAATTGGCAAAAACAGATGAGGCAAGGGATGCATTGAGGTTTTATTTTCAATCATTTCCCTCAAAATTATGTGTTCATTGTAGATCTCATTGATTTATCTTCATTGAGAAAAGAACTCTCAGAGAACTGATTTGGGCTTAATGGTCTCAACATGAACCGATTAGTCTGCCGTGATGGAGTTGGTTCCGGGATGAAAATGTAAGAGTTGAACATAGTGTTGACGCCTATCTAGCACTAGTATGGAAATGCGATACAACATGAACATGACACCGACGCTGTGACACGTAAATTTCAATGGAAGGCACGACAAATTGGGGAGTCAGGACGCAAAGCCAATATATTTCAATGTATTTTCATCCTATAACGGATGCTAAAATGAAAATATAAAAAGTTAACTTTCATTTTAACCAAAAAAAAAAACCGCATACTATAATCACAAATGTTAGTCCATTAATTAGAAAAGCATTGCAACAAAAAGAATTTCATTATTCACAGGTGTTTATAATCTCCCAACCAAAATCTACCATATTGAAAGAAGAATATCCTAAGCCTTGACTAGAACCTACTATTACGTTTGACACCCCTTGACCTGTCCCGTGAGTGTCCATTAGGGTGTCCCAAGCGTGTTATACAGTACCTAGCTCCAGAGTCCAGTGCGTCCAATTCTAAAAATTCAAGGAAAAATAGGACACTGCTGATTTGAGTGTCGGAATACTCAGAAATATGTCCTGAGAGTGTTGGAGCCCGACAAGTGTCCAACACGATCCGTCATGCGTGACCTTCAGCGAGGTGTCCAAGCTTCATAGGTCTATAGCATATTCCACTTTGTGGCACAACCAATCCAGCGTCGATAGGGGTAATCGTCCAACAATATTCACATTTAAGGCACCAGTAAATGGGAGAGATCTAATTTATTCGGGGAAGATTCAAAAGACGCCAAAAGAATGCGGAAATGCGGAGAAAGACATGATGACCTATGATGCTACCTAGAAAGTGGCAAAAGAAAAGAAAAGATTCACCAACCCAATAAAACCACCTCTAAAACTTCTGAATCTCAAAAAGTTAAACATCTATTTGAGTTGAAGGACAACTTACCAGCCATTAAGACATTGTGAAGTTATTATTGCTTCCTTTCCAACAAATTTATCCGGTGTCCTCCTATTTCCCTGCACAACAGAGTTATTTAGCACTTCCTCCATGTCAACAAGAACTACACCAAGTGTATATGGTTGCGACTAGGATAGATAGATAACTCACCTTGATTACCACTTTCTCATTCACTGCAAAGGGATACTGCACCCCTTTCTGTACCCCATCATCACCACCAGTATCCCCATTGTCCTGAATAACATTTTTTGTCTCATCAAAAGTAGTTCTATGACCAAATTAGTTATACTATTATGGGTTTGACTGTTTCTCTAATGAAAACACTTTTATGCCCCCACCGACTCCACCCCATGCGGCCTGCAGCAAAATACAACATATTTGACTGTATTGATGTAATAACTTGATTTGCTTCAAATGCTTCTGTTTCTTGCAAAATTCCAATGATTGCATGCAATGTTTGACAAGAGTTATGTCCAAAACATTAATTGAAAAAGTTCCAAGAATCAATGCCTTGAATGTAAATCAAGGGTCAAGCTTAACATCCTCCATATGTAACAAGGAGAGATTATCCCAAAATTCAGCTTATTATCCCGAAATGTAGATTATTAGCTTTCGAAATATCAGAAAGATGAGAGATTACAAGAATTCAAAAACTAAAAATTCAAAATATTTAGTGTGGTAATGGATGAGAACACAATTTATGACTGAGCAAAGTTGTTTGCTTATTGTTCATGGATGAGAAAGTAAAGCTATACGCATTTATATGAATAATGTACTCTGTTTTGTGTCTTCGCTGTATCCATGCGGTCAACCATTTCTTTGCGACGTTTTCGAAGAGCTGCATTGTGAAAAAGTCTCCTCTCATCCTCATGCTTCACAGTTGCAGCAGCAGCTCTCAGAGCTGTGGACAATATCATTTTTGAGGGTTGGATGAACAGGCTAAATATACAAAACAGTGAAACGGATTTAAAAAAGGAAAATGCTGAAAATAGAGCATTGATAGTAAAGAGTATATTGAAGTCTGTGAATGTGTAGATATCTGTGAAATGAGTGTTGAAATTCTAACCATCTTGGCATTCTATTGAGTATTACAATCAGCAAAACAGTGGAAAAACAAACCCCTGAAATGTACCATGATTAGGGATCAAAGAACTGCCCTCGATTTCTGCACTGCACAGAGCGCACCTTGACTGTAATGCAGACATATAAATTTAGTTCCATTACACCAGACAACTCATCATTCTTTATGCAAGTATCAAAGAGATCTATATAAACAAAACATGAAGGGATTTATCATCAAGTGTCTCACTTAATTTAGATGCGAGATCCTATTAATATCAAGTAGCCAATTTACGACAACAATTCTAAAATGAGTCTCTTATTTGATAGAATTAAGTGGGCTCCACTTCTCAAATTTCTTAAGAAAAAAAACCGATAACACCCAATAGGTGGCTTACCTGTAACAGAGCCAAATCCTTTTCAAAGTTCCCCTTTCTCAACTGTAAGTTACCTTATATCGCTACGGTTTGGCCTAGAGTCAGTTCCACAGACGCATCTGGGAACTAACATTAATTTCCTCACCTCTAGGAAGCATTAAATGTTGAAGGTCAACTCGCTCAAAGTAATCTGCCCATCCAACATATGATTCACAAAATCTCATCAAAAGTTTCAACCATATGGATAGTACTCACTAAACAACTTCCAAAAACACATGAAAGTGAATTGTCATTTCTTTCTTCTTCATCTTTCCTCTTTCTTCAATCTTTTTCCTCTGATTGGGGTAGATAACACAGATTTGGTAACAAGTTTCATTTGCTTATGTAGACAAAAACAGAGCATTTCGCTGATTTAACATTATAGACCTGGTTGAGAAACCCAACGGCTTCCTGCTTAACACAAGATTATAGACTCAAAAGTACTCTTAGCTAAGACCCCAATAGAAGTATGGTAACCAGATCTGCTATCCTGATGCAGGGGCACTATTCAAGACAACAAGCATTAAGGCAATGTGCTTGCCGTACTATAGCCATAACCACTGCCTATAAGGATTGTTGGAGGTTGAGGTTTCACAAGTTATTGCAGGATGGTATTTTAAGAAAAATACAGTAGTCAAAATATATTGCAAGATAATCCGCAATATATCTTTGTTTCATTAATGAGAAGTCTATCAATAGATATATCACAATACTTTCCAATAAATCAGCAATATTGTGTCAATTTTGCTATAAATCTATGATATTACGTCCATACATGTATTGCATTGCAAATCCCCCATATTTTATGAATGTAAGGATGTGCAACATTTTACGACTTGTATTCCCAGTCCAAACATAAAAGACACAGCTTTGTGCAAACATGATGTACCGCAATATAGCTTTTAAGGATCACACTAAAGCTTGTACAGATAATCTCTTCTAAATCTATGGAGACTAATTTATCAATATCTGAAGCCGTTAAAGCCATTATGAAAATTGAATGTGAACAAAACCTGCAAAATGCAACTTTCAAGGGAGTAACATCTAGAACTTCCAAAATGAATTGCTCAAGAAACCACTGCTTACCGTCTCTATGACCTTCTTCAGCATACCGCCACCAAATGAATGTCCACATGAAACAACCATGGCATCGTCAAGGAATGCACCACTGAATGAGTACAACAAAAAGAGAATGACGGAAACATAATTCAGTTCTTATTAGAACCTGAGACACTTGGTTAAGAAGATAAAATAAATTGACAAATGTTGAGAATTGAGCACAAACAAGTCTACTAAGTTTATAAGAAACAAGTTTCCACAATACAAGGATGTAATTCTTTCAGAAGCTAAGGCATGTGCAAGTCCACTTCAAACTCACAGAAGCAATGGTTGCAAGTTGCAACATCAATGTAAATCCCATTCTTCATTTCCTAATCGAACCAAAATCAGACACAACTTGAGTAGTCCTTATGTAAGACAACTTTAGAAAACACAGAGCACGGGTCTATACGATTGGTTTTGTGACAGCTAGGGTCACAAAAGCCGAGACAGTACGAGGTAAATCTTGAAAAGAAGAAAGGTTATAGGGTTGCTATCCCAAAAAGCAATGAAATTGGCTCAATTCAGAAACTGTATAGTTGCACTATTGATGGTTTTCCCAGACAACAGTTAATTTAAGATTCATGTATGAACAGAAGGTCAAGTGGCAGGAAGCCAACTGTCCTTAATCCTGTGATTCTTATGGCATCCAGCATGAACTGCACCAAAGTACAAGCTAAAAAATAAATAAACACACATTCCAATATGTGTAGGGTTTCCTGCATTCATTAGCCAAGTATTTTGACCGGTACTTCCCAAATTGGCCCACTCCACCAACCTAATGGAAAGGAAAGTTGGAATTCATAGTTCATCAATATTGATCTCGCTCGCATTGACATCTTAAGTACATATACCATCTACACACAAATACAAGCCAATCACCAAAAAAAGTGAAAAGCTAAAATGTATATGCTTTTTTTTTATGAGTGTACATTTAGGCTTTCACTTTTTTTCAGGTTATTGGCTTGTAGTTGTGTATAGATGGTATACGTACTTAAGATGTCAACGTGAGTGACACATCTTCCTCACAAAGAGATTTATTTCAGAAGGGTATTTTGACACATCATCCATACTAATGAAAGTTGCTGACCAAATCCAGGGTGGACTTAATGCAAAAGCCAATTAACTCATAAACTATAATGACTCGTTTCAAAAACCACGACTTCCCTTTAGAAAAAGGCAAGGAGCCAAAATCATGTATTCGTTACACAGTTCCTAACAAATTCACTTCCATTCTGGAACCTTGCTCCAGGTAGATTTGGAACAAAAAACATGGAACCGAAAGCAATACAAAAATAAATTTCAACTCACGACAAAGGATCTGAGAGCACGCTTCTCAAAGACCATTCCCTATTTAAGTTGTCCCGAGCTACCTGTGATCCACAATCCATAACTATCATTAAACAAGGGCAGGTAAGACCATAGCAACACCAATAAAGCAACAGTCAAAAACTTTGTAATCCCCATATAGACATACTTAGATAGTGAAGGATTAAGATAGTCAAACTGACTAACTACTGCTAACAAAGAGGTCACAGAGAGGTTGTTAACAGATTACCACCGGGAATAATGTCTTAGAATAAAATACTCAAGTAGCATGTCAATAAACTGGAAATCCGTGACAATCATATATGTATACATCTCTAGACCAGAAATTTGAGACACACAAGCACAACCACAACCAACACAATTTCCTAAATAAAAACCACTTGTCTACATCAACAGTTACAGCCAAAGTGAACGCCACTGCAAGATAAAAATGCAGAGACAAAAAGCTTATCATAATCCTTGTGACCCAAAAAGATAGCTCGTCACATTATCATGGAACTGCTAAGCTAATTTAATTCAGTTTGGGTGAATTTAATTCCGAAGATATTAATAAATAACATAAACGTAAATGTATTAAATGCTTATTATCTTCCTCTCTTTGACATAAAAAACACCTTTCATTAAAATAAAACACCTTCCGTTCATCTTCCCCTTTGTTAGTCTGACATGCAAATTATCTTCGAATGCCATCTTTTATTTGCACCAATTAACACTTAACAGAGCCAGAAGTGGAATGTGCAGCGCCAAATGGCCCATAATTTTCCTCCTTTTTGTCCCGACAAGTGACATGTTTTTACACCTTCCAAGCATTTAGAACATTGTTGCATGTATTAGAAAACGATAACAGTTGCACTAAATTTGTCTTCAACTTCAACAATGTTCGAATATTTTTTTACATAGGCCAGTTCTTTTTAAGTAGACTTACATTATTACTTTCCGAGCGGTTGCATATTACATCTTCCTCAGCTGAAAGGTCATCCATAAACTGGCTAACAGAGATCGGTACATAGCTCTGAGGAATGACATGACCAGCTGCCGCAATAGGAGAACAATCTAGTATAGCATTTCCCTGTGGTACTAACCTGAACGCCAATGATGTCCTAAAACAACAGAATAAGGCAATAAGCTTTCATAAGTAACGAGAAAATTCCTCGAGCAAAAATCTAATCGGAACACTAACATATTTTTCATCAGAACCAAGTCAATCAACAAAAATAAATTAAACATGAAAACGGTAATCAAAACCTTCCACTACTAGTTCTGCTAGAAGAATAATCAGGGGAAGCCCTATATGATGCCGCAGGCCGAAGGCCAGCAGTGGCATGGCTGAGAGCCTTGCCTGTGAGAAGCAAAAGATCCCCAGGAGCTGATCCACCATCTGCTAGGTACCAACGATTATTGGGATCACAAACCTATGGAAAAGGAAAAATGATTGTCCAACATGATTTGCAGATAGTTATATTCAGAACATCTAAAATTCTGAAACTGTTATCCTCTGTAGCTATAATTCCAGATTTAGGAGGAATTGCTCCCTCCGTCCTTTATTGTTGGTCCTCCATTTTCATATTGGGATGTTTCCAAAATAAAGTTCTATTTGAACTTTGAAGTCAAAGAAAAAAGTGTATTAAGTTTCCAAAATTTAACCTTATAGGTGGTTATGATTAAATTTATAAACAAAAATAGAAGGGAATCCTTAGAATTCCTGTTTGAAACTGAATCAATGACATTTATGTAGGTTCCCTTACAAGGTTAGAAACCCCATAAGGGACTACAAAATAGGACGGAGAGAGTATTGTAAATAAAGTAGACTTATGCATGATGATATCCATTTATTTCTTCAACCAGAAAAATAAGCTATTTAAATATAGTTATAACAGCAAAAGACACCTGAAGACCAGGACTATCAGAGGAAATCAATGTCAACAATCCCTTCTCAACTTCTCCACTTGGCGGTGGCTTGCCTCCCCCAGCATCACCTTTGCTATTTTGCCAGGACACAGTGGAGTAAGTTGCAACCAGCACTGATGAGGATACTTCATTAGCAGGCAATGGGTTGTCATCAAGTAAATGGTTAAAGACACTGCAGGATTTGTTTTACAGAATTAGCAAAAATGAGAAGTCAAAATTAAGTCGGGGACCAAAAACATGCAGAAGTGAGTGCATCAGTAGAAAAACCCTAAAACCATGCTTACTCAGTTCGCAAACGAAGATGCCTCGCTATTGCAGACAGAGCAGCACGAGCTGTCTTCCCCATGCATCTAAAAATATCAGCCATGCATGGGGGTGAAGAATCCCAATCTTCCAAAGCCCTATCACAAGAGTTAATGACCTTTAAGTTCACATATGACAAGTCTTACAAGAATCGCAATCCACTTTAATAGGAAAAAAAGAAAGATAACATAGTAAAAGTAGCAATGCCCCACTATAGCAAACAAAGATATGAGACAAAACGAAGAGATGAGAACAAGAATAGCAATACCCCACTATAGCAGCTCGTTGCTTTTGAGAAAATAACAACTACTAGATACAATTATTCTGAAGCTATTAAAGAGACATGTAACTTCTCTAGAGCTTAAAAGGCATGAAAAACAAGAGAGAGAAGAAGCTGGATATCTCCTCCTGGTAAAAGATAGCAAGAAGAAAACAAGAACACAATCAGAACAAAAACTACACCAGCATTAAGTCTCCTATGAAAAACTGCAGTAATTTTTCACTACCTCTTAGGAGCAGCCAGTTACATAACCATAACCAACTCAGCTGGCCAAAGAACCAACATAAAATGGGGCTTAAGCACTTCCACGTGCAAACCATAAAAATTCTGCGGTACATAAGGTGGGAACATGATTTCTTAAAGGTGGGAACATGATTTCTTAAAGGACTCCAAACATCTTAAGAATATTAAAGCAGAAGAGTGAGGAAAAAAAAGAACCTTCACTTCAGTGAAAATGAATTGCAAGAATCTATTAAAAAGTCCAGAAGTTTCCCCGTATCTTGACCAAGCCACACAATAGACTCCTTTTTTTCATACACTCTAGTATCGGAAATATTCTGATTGCCAATATTATTATTGTTGTGATGGGTCAAAATCCGCTTGAGCTGTGCACATGACCTCACAAAGGACTCAATGGTTAAGGTAGGCATGAGATGATGACACATGAGCAGGGAAAATAGTGACCAGATTATCAAGGTTTCCTTTCGTAAGCATTTCGATGTTTATAAACTAGTTTCAAATTATTTTTTACTGCGCAACTGAAATTGAAGAAATCCATTTGGGGGTGCCCTGTGTGTGCATGTGTGCATGCATGCATGAGCATATATGTTTCTTTTATACCTTCTCTTTCTTTATTCTTCTTCTTATCTACCTTCCCTCTTCTCCAGTTAGGTTTCATACGCTTGCAAGCCTTTTTCCAAGCACCTTTGTTTATTCCTTGATAGCATTTGCATAAGTGTTGAGAATTGAGATCTTCCTTTAACATTATTCCTTGACTAACCTTTTAAATCATTTATGCTAGGTTGCTCATAGGATTAAACACAATCTTTTGCACCATATCCCTATGGACTTCGCAGGAAGGGAGAAAGGTTGTGCAATTACATTCTCATTTTGACACATCTTAGAAACTATCCCACTGCAAAAGGCGAAAAAAGATAGTTCACAAAATAAAAACCAACCTTCACAGACAAGATTGAGTGCATACTAATGAATGGTTAAGCTTAGTAACATGCCATTGCTGTTGATTATGCCAAAAAACCTTAAAGACTATTATGGGTGCCCTATCTTAAAGTTCTAGCTCCACCATTAACCACAGGCATGCAAAACTTGTGAAAACTCCCATAACTAGCAACAGCATGCAACCCTATGCCACATTTCAACCACCACCTATTTCTAGTTAGGGCTGATAAACAAACAGAGCTACTTGAGTTTGAGCTCTTGCTTGGCTCATGAAAAGATTGTTTGAGATCAGTTTGCTAAAATACAAACCAGAACCGAACATTATTTTTGAAGCTGCTTATGCTTTTAAACCAAATTTGAACAAACAACTTCAAGGCTTGATCATCTTATATTAGTTGAAAATTCAAGCTACTTTAGAAAAAGCTCGAGTGAAGCTCGTTTGCAATAGGCTTGGCTGATAGCATATCTCTAAAGCTCGTTAAGTTATTGTTAGGAGTTTGTGTTTGTTATTGTTGTTGAGTGAGGGTAGTTTGCTCTTTCATATTTTGTAACTCTCTAAACATATGTATTAAGCTCAAATACCATGGCATCAAAGCCTAACCTAACCCTAATCCTAGCTGACAAACCTAGCCACCACTCTGGCGACCAACAACCGTTCGCCGGTGACCACCTACCTTCAAAATCAAACCCTGAAAAAACCCTAATAAACAAAATCGCAATTTGGACCTACGACCTTAAACACTGGCGAAACCGCGAAACCCTAACTCCGATCACAATCAGAATTCAGAACCCTATGTGGATAATGTCATTACAGGTAATAATCAGAAACGCATTGATGAGTAAAAGGACTTCTTTACAAAGTCAATTAATACCAAGCTATGTAGCACGGACACGGATATGACCACAGGAATTCTAAAAATACAGGGATATGGACAAGACGGGGGACACGCCATGTGTATATTTATTTATATAATATATATTTTGTTTCTCAATTCTTTTTCCAAGTTTAAATTGCAAATGTGAACAAAACATACTGAGAGAGGGGGGAGAGGGAGAGAGAGAGAGAGGACCTTGCCTCAGTCGTCCGTGAGAGCAGATTTCGATCGTGAGATAGCAGAGAGGAGATTTCATCGTGAGAGAGAGGAGATGTCAATGTTCTTAGGATAAACCGTTAAGGGTTTTAATTAGTCGACATAAGTTTTCGTATAGGTTTAACTATGTTTTAACCCAAAACTTTTAAGTAATAACATATTTACCCCGGGAAAAAAATTAGAGATGCACCCCTGTCGTGTCCCTATCCGTGTCCCACATGTGTCACCCCGTGTCCCCAGCCATGTCCCACTCAAAAAATTAAATTTAAATATTGGACACAACACGTAGCGTGTCCAACACGTTTCTAGCCGTGTCCCCCGCGTGTCCCCGTGTCTGGACACGCCGATACGGCGACATCTAGGAGTGTCAGCATCATAGATTCCAAGGACTTGGGCTGGTTGCGATATTTCTTTGGCATTGAGGTAGCTAGGTTGAAGAATGAAATTAGTTTATCTCAGAGGAAGTATGTATTGGATATTTTGGAGGATACTGGTTTACTAGGATAGAGACCCGTGGATACACATATGGATCCTGGTGTCAAACTTTGTGGTGACCACGGGGAGTTGCTTCTAAACCCTGACCACTATCATGACTTGATAAGCGAAACTACCTTAACATTACGAGTCGTGATATTTCATTTGCTGTGAATGTGGTGAGTCAGTTTATGTCAGTACCTCAACTTCCACATAAGGAAGCTGTTTTTAGAATTGTGAAGCATCTTGGCTCAACAGTACGTGGTCTATTTTACCAAAAATACCACGTGAGCGGTCACTTATGTGTTGAGGCCTTCACTAATTTAGATTGGGCAAGTGGACCTTCTGATAGAAAATCCACTATGGGATATTGTGTATTCCTTGGTGGGAATCTTGTCACTTGGAAGAGCAAGAAGCTGACTGTTGTTGCAAGATTTAGTGCAGAAGTAGTATACAGAGCTATGACTCATACCACATGCGAGATTGTTTGGGTGAGTCTTTCCTTGAAGAAAAAGGTATTAGTGTGCAATTGCCTATGAATATATATTGCGATAACCAAGCAGCAATCCATATTGCATCTAATCTTGTTTTTCATGAGAAGACTAAGCACAATGAGGTAGATTTCCATCTTATTTGAGAAAAGGTGGATAGTGGTGTAGTAGCTAGTCCATTTGTGTCCACCGGTGCTCAACTAGCTGATGTTATCATGCAACAAGTTGGGTCTCTGTGATATCTACTTCCTAGCTTGATGGCGAGTGTGAGGAGTTTGTGTTTATTATTGTTATTGGGTGAGGGTAGTTTGGTCTTTCATATTCTCTAACTGTCTCAACGTGTATATAAGCTCGTGCGTGTGAGGGTTGATTCACACCCAAATCACTTTTCCTCCCAAATAACAGTTACCAAACTGAACTTGAGCACTCTCTGCTCAGCTGGCTAGTCTATCAGCCCTATTCCAAGTAGCTTCCATTGACTGCAGAAAAAAGCACACACATAATAAGAAAGGAAAGAAGGGGTTTTATACCTTCCTGCCCGGTAAATATAGACACCTCGACTCCCCTTGCCGGAATTCTGAGCCCTACTCCTAAAATACAACCTGGCAGCCTCTAACCCACACCTCATCAGTGCAGTATCTTCACTTCCCAGCTCAATGATCGCCGCATTATGCCTCATCAACGAACCCGAAAGCGCCTCAATCGCCCTCGCATAAACAAGCGTAGGCGCTCCATCATAGGCCACGAGGTCTACAAGCCGAACTCGGGCCAGCGGCACCTCTGCACCCATGGGCTCCCCACCAAAAGCAGGTTGCGACGACGCCACCGGCCCGAGAGTAGCATGATCAATCGGTGGTGGCGGCGGAGGTCCGAGAGAGAGCGGTAGAGCTGGTAATTGGTGGTGGTGCGGCAGCTGATGCGAGTGGAGGTGGTGGTGGTGGTGGTGGGTCGCGGTGGATTGGAATGGTGAAGATGATGAGGGTCTAATGATGATTGTGGAAGAAGAATGGGAGGTCGGGGTCGCCATTGGAGATGATCATTCTGCCACTGATGAATATAAACAGAAGAATACAACTTCAATTTAATTTAAAAGTAAGGATTAGACGAACAAACCCAGAAGGACTTGGGAATCAAATGGTGTGGACTTAGGGCACGCAAAAACGCGACCTCCTTGGGGAAATTCTAGACTCTCTCTCTCTCTCTCTCTCTCTCTCTCTCTCTCTCTTCGGTGGAAAATCGGATATCTTGCTGCTGCTGCTGCTGCTGCTGCTGCTGCTGCTGCTTCTTCTTCTTTACTTTCCTCTCTGTTGCAGTCGCAATTCACAAGTGAGCAAAATTTTCGTCATTTCTTTCTCTTTTTACCAGAAGAAGATCTGTAACGAGTAATTTACGGGAAGTGATTTTGCCATTTTTTTTCCAAACGGCACTCTCCATATCTTATCTTATCCTACTGTATTAAATAATAAAACGAACTGCCGTTAAAAAAAATATAGTGACAAAATCACTTCTCTAACTTACTTATTTTTCCATTTGTCTGGAAGGTAAGATAGCCTTTCTACCTGATGCGACCGTACCCATATATCACCATTTATGTATATTTAAGGGGTGTTTCAGTTTCTAGAAAAAAGAACTTTTAGAAAAAGAATGATAATTTTAAGTTCAAAAATTATGTGTTTACGTAAATAATTTTCCTACCAATATGGATCTTATTTGATAGATCTTATTGAGATCTTTTATACGGTGCAAAAAAAATTAAAAAAAAAGATTTTTTAAAAAAAGAAGGAAAACTGTAACGGCACCTAATAATATACCTACCTTTAAAATTACTAATAAATTTTAATAATTAATTGAATGAGTCATTTCAATTTTGACGTAGAATACGTGGAGGTCCAATTTCATGATACTTTGCCAAGCCTCAAAAGCCTAAACGATGTTTAATTTCCAATTACCATATTTGGCAAAATTCAGACGAGCTCAGAATAGTCCCAAACTTAATGACCTGACTTATTTTCGCGCTCCAGTCAATACTCTCCACCCTAAGTCATGATTGATGGTGTTTTTCAGCCTAATTCATTCGTTTAGACTTTCAATTTTCTTTTTTTGCCATTTTAGGATACATTAATAACTCTTAGACCGTAATTCCTTATTAGATGGTTCTTTTTGGGAAAGTCTTATTTTTCTTTCCCATTTTCAATTTTAAGAAAAGCCCCAAATTTTAGGACTTTTTATTTTTTGGCTTATTATTATTAGGATTTTGGGTTACGCCTTATAAAAGGCTGTAAACCTAATGTTTGCCTCAGTTTTATCAATAGTGTTTCAAAGTTTCTCTCTTTCTTCTTTGTGCGCAAGGTTTGCTTGTGGCTACGAGTTGTTTATCTCGTTTGAACTAGTACGCTAACTAGTCTCTATGTACCAAAAAAAAAACTAGTCTCTTGTGAATTCCGATGAGTCAAATTTAGTGAATTATTAGGCGTTACTCGTACATTAGTCAACTAGTCAATGTTAATTAACCACCAAGACTGTTGATATTCAAATTTGCTAATTGTGTCATCTTGATGGATTGAAATAGATAAATCAAATGGTTAAACAATTAAACAAATTAGTCGGTTTACTTTAGCCAATTGTATTAATCTTCACTAATTACCATCAACATTATTGTTAACAACCACATCTACTAAATACGCGATCTTAATCAAACTCAAATTGTTGGATCAGTTGGTTGAACTTACAATCAGATTAATCAAATTGCAAATGTATTAATTCTCGCTGACTGATCACTGTCAAGTATCTTATCTGATAAGTGCCAAAATATTGATTTTTTAGCCCTTCAAACTACATTTATTAGTTTTTTATTATTATTTTAGTTACCTGATACTAATTATTTTGTGTCCTTTTGTGTTTATTGGTTGCTTTGAGCTCATTATCCATAATTTTGGATACAAATAGAAGTTAAAAGAAGATTTGGGGTTGAAGTGCATTTCAAAACAGAAATGCTACACACATAGATGGTATGTGCACATACAATTCTGTGGGGCCCACTACGGGGTCCCCGAAAACAATCCGAGCCGTCCATTAGTTTTAAATTGACTTTCTAAGTCATCACGTAAAAAAACAGTTTAATCAGATATCTCTAAGTGCTTCATTTAATCGGCTAAATGTTTCTTCAGATTTCAAAATTCTAAAGTATAAGCGAAAGTTTGAATGATTACATTAAGCATTTAAAAGTATCGGATTGAGCTGATTTTTTACGTGATGACTTAGAAAGTCATTTTAAAGCTAATGGACGGCTTGGATTGTTTTTGGAGACCTCGTAGTGGGCCCCACAGAATTCTATGTGCACGATTTGTGCACATACCATCTGTGTGTATAGCATTTCTGATTTCAAAAATATATTCACACAATATTTTCCGAAGCGGCATTTGAAAACATAAGCGCAATAGGGTTACATATTTTTATATTTCCTTTTTAGCATAATTAATTCTCGATTTTCAACTTTTAAAAAATTTGGATAATTCTAATCAACCTTGCTATTGACACAGATAAAGCACGCATAGATCATGCACTGATCTTGATGTGGGGCCCACTATGAACCTGAATGAAAAGTTAAATGATTAGATCGAGTATTTCTACGTATCGGATTGAGTTGATTTTTTCGCGAGGGACCGTGAAAAAATGTTTTCAATATAATAGACGACTTGAATCGTTTGTGTGAGACCCATAGTGGGGCCCACATTGAAATCAGTGCATGATCTGTGCGTGCTTTATCTCTGTGAAGAGACTTACTGAATTCTAATATAACAATCTTGAAAAATGTATCAAATGATCTTTTAGGTTGCCAAGCACCAATCTGTAAGCAACTAAGCATCATATGTAGAACTTGTGGGATAATTGGCAGGTGTATGTGTTTGTTAATTTTATTATTCAATATTTTGAAAAAACAAATGTCTTAATTTCTTTAATTTTAAGATAAGCACTCTTTCTTAGATAAATTTGTCCTCACGGACAATTTTAGTGCCACGGATCTAAGACAAACTCCACAACAATGATCAGAACTGTTCACTATTTAGAGCTTGTCGAGAACATTGACCACACAAAAAATCATATTGATCGGATATCATTTGATATAATATCGAAATGCATTGATCTTCAAATAATTGTGACAAATTGTTTTTAAAAAAATGTGTCAAATGGGTTGCAATCCAATATTGCACACTTTTTTTCTTCTTACAAACTTAATACAACATTGCATTGCATCCATTTGACACAATTATTTGAAAATCCATGCATTTCGATATTATATCAAATGATATCCGATCAACGTGATTTTTGGCGTCAAGGTTTTCGATGAGTTCTAAAAAGTGAACGGTTCTGATCATTGTCGTTATGGGCTTGGGAAGGACCCACAAATGATCCAAACTGGACTGAACTGGTTGGAACCAAACTGGACGGGATACGGGCCCCCGTCCCCTTGGATCCATATTGAAGGGTTTGAATAACAGTGCCCGGAGTAGACCCTGTTTTCCATTTATCTAACAATCATTCTACAATCACAAACATTTACAAATTTATCACAAACATTTACACATTTACACAAACACACTCACATTGGGGCCCACGCACTACATCTCCCGTGTATGTAAAATCCACCAAAAAATGTGAGTGTGCGTAAAATGTTTATGTATGTGTGTGTGATTATCTAATTTAGAATGTCTCTCTTTCAATTCAACCTCCAACTCCAAGACCCTTCTCGTTGAATTTGCCCTCCACAGTGGTGGACCTAAGAAGGGGAGCTGACACCCCTGGTTCAAAGTACTCACACAAAAAAAACATATAAAAAGGTTATATAATAAATATATAAAGAAGTGTTCAAAAAACAAACTCTGGTAAAGTGGTCAAGCATGCAAGTATTTTGCTAGAACACTGCTGTCGATCCCAGGCACCTTCCATATATTTTTTCCCAGAAAGTCTGTTTACACAGATAGTGTGTGCACATATTGCAATGTGAGACTCACTACGGGTTCCACACAAACGATTTAAGCCGTTCATTAAATTTAAAATATTTTTTCAAAGGCTTCCGTGAAAAATCAGCTTAATCCGATATATATAAGAACTTATCATCTAACTTTTCATTCTCCAAAAACCTAAGTGAAAAGTTAGATGATTAGATCGAGCACTTATATGTATCGGATTGAGTTGACTTTTCGCAAAGGCCCTTAAAAAAATATTTTAAATTTAATGAACGGCTCAAATTGTTTGTGTGGGACTCGTAATAGGCCCCACATCAAGATCTGTGTCTGATCTGTTCACACATCATCTGTGTCATTAGCACGGCTGATTTTTTCCGTAACAAGATTTTTAATTTTTCACTAACTAGTGCTGGCCCGTGCCTACGGCACTACGCACGCCGGTTGGAATTGGGTCGGCGTGTGTGAACATATGTGCATGTGTGTAATAGGTGCCACATAGGACAAATGTGCCACGTAGGACAAACACCCTTCTGTTTTATTAAATAGATTGGAAAGGAGTGGTTCAACTAGGCAAAAAAGACTAATAATTGGTACAAATATTGTAAAAATTGCAATTTAGAGAATGGTCGGCTCAGATTAAGAAAAATTAATATCGTAATGTTTTGCATTTAAATACCATAATAGGGTTGAAGCAAGCCTTTATTTCTTTTTCAAATAAAAGCCCACGGCAAAACCTAGTTATATGACCTTACACTTTAAATTTTTTTCAAATTTTTTCGCACAACATGTAATAAGATTTTCATTGAACGGTGCCACCCCCGAATCCTGGCTCCACCACTAGCCCTCCACATATAGAAAATGAAGGAAATATATAGAAAATCATCCCAGGATGTAACCAGAATTTATAGGCGGTAGAATCAAGTACCTAGAATGGGTGAATTTTCACATGGAAATCTCAATACGAAAAATCTCTGAACCGACTCTTTATTTACGGTGCTGGGTATGTTAATACGTATCCAAAACTGGTTGAATTTTCAAATGCATATATCCGTACGTGTGTGCATGCCCTGTATTTCAGCATGTTTGAAAGTTGAAACAAATTTCCTCGGAAAAAAAGAAAAAGAAAACAAACTAATTGATCTGCAATATATAAGCACAAATGCTTATGCTTAAACATCCAACTTGACATCAACCTGAGTATTTTTTTTCCTTTCCACAATAAAATAGAATGCGGACACTTGGAAGTCCAATAACATGTTCAACACTAAAAGTGCAGTGACAGGGACTACTGTTACAAGAATTGCATGAAAAACTCCGACCACAATTGGAGACAAAAACGTATCAGACCTTTTACTTTTAGTTAGATTTGATTCACTTTTTTTTTTATTAAAAACAGTGAATCAATTCCTCTCTATGCTAAAGATTCTCTTTGGTGGAGACGAAAACATATCAGATCTTCTACTGTAAGAGCTAAAGGTTTGATACATTTTCGTCTCCACAAAAGAGAATTTTTAGCATGGAGGAATTGATTCACTGTTCTTTTTTCAAAAAAAAAAAAAAACAGTGAATCAAATCTAACTTAAAGTAAAAGGTCTGATACGTTTCTTCTCCACCAAAGAGAATCTTTAGCATAGAGAGGAATTCAACGAAAGCGATTGAGGCACTCCATTAAGATATCTGTGTGCTCAGGCTTACCAACAGAGACTCGAATACAGCTCTTCAATTCTTTAGTATTGAAGTGACGTATCATGACACCCATCGTCGCAAGATCTTCCTGTAAAATTTTATGAACCATCACTTGTAAGTGTCATGAATAAAAGAGAGCAATACCGACAAAAGGCATACACTCTAATACACTGTACGTAGGCTTGAACACACTTTAAGTTGTCACCCACGGATTGGCACATGAATACTTAATTGTCCTGTTGTCCATCTTCTGTAACTTACAGATCAGCCGCTGAATTTTCCAGAAAATTCAAAACGTGCACAAACACAGACACATTCACCACCTATGTTTTAATACCTTCCCAAAACATCCCAAACGTAGAATAACAAATTCCGACAAACCATTCTGTTAGAGATCAGCAGCCGAACAGCATAATCACTAATGTATCCTGACTACATTATTCCATGGGCCATTGTACTTCTACTGAACCTTCACAAGCACCAAATCTGTCTCTTCAAGTACCGAAGCACAAGCAGGAAATCTTTAGGCTACTTAGCCTGCTATTAAGCACACTTTACAGAGAGACTATTCTTGATCTTGAAACACTGTCATTGATTAAATACAGAAGCATTTGCTGAATGATCGGTAAGTCACTTCACTAAGAGATTGTTTCGGACATCAAATATGGTGCTTTATTATTTTGACAAGGAGAACCAATGAATTAAAGATCAGCTTTTAATAGTTAGAACTTTGATAAATAGCTTGGAATGTGGAAGCGAGATATGTCAGCGGAGACATGGGGAAGAACAAATTGTTAAGGAGACACTACACCAAGGTATAAAACTACAATTTTTCACAATCACTAGGCAGTCATGCAAATTTTCAGCATTTAAAGTAGAAAACAAAGTCATGAATAAACGGCTTTTTACGTGCCAATCTAGAAAAGCGCGTCCTATTCCTGTTAAGGATGAAGAAAAATTTTAATTACCGCACGATCTGGTTATGAGTTGAAGTTACTTTTTTGCCCTCGTTCATGCAATTTATGCTGTGTTTGGATGAGTTTTTGAGAAATTTTGTAGGGTTATGAGTGGAGAGAGAAATGAGAGTAATGATTGGAAGTAGGGGTAATGAGTGGAGAGAGATAGAGAGAGAAATGAGAATAATGATTGGAGATATGGGTGAGTAATGATTGAAAGTAGGGGTAATGAGTGTTTTTTGAGTTGAGATTTTTTTTTTAAAATGTGAACCAAGCAAAGCATTAGAGAACAAAGCAAAAAATTGATAAATGGAGAGCGAGAGGCCGGGAGGGGAAAGGGGATATTGAGATGGCAATGTCGACGGCTTCCCTTTGAAGGTCCTCCTTCATGTCGGCACTCTTGATGATGACCTTTGCCGCCGCCGGAGAGGTGTATGACGCTGAAGAGGGCTTCCAAAGGTGGGGGTCCGAATCATCATAGCTCCAGCACCGAGTCACTTCCTTTTTCACTCATTTTGCGATGCGATTTGATTAGAGAGAGAGTGCTTCGAGGTGAAGCAATGGGGGATTTTAGAGAGGGATTTGAGCAATGGGGTTTCTTCTCTAGAACTGTGTCCGAGTTTGTGGTCTTTCCGATTGCTTTTACGCATAGAGGAGAGAGAGAGAGAGATATCTAAGTCAACACTTAATCATTCCAATCAATAATATTGAATTAACTTCAAAAAAAAGAAATTGATCAGTCCATTGATTATTTAAAATTGATCATCACGCACATGCTACTGTTTTGTGACTAGGATATAAAACCACTCATAGCATAAGAAAAGGTCAAGGGTGTACACCATTTCATGTGCAACTACCAGCTACTTAACAGCTAGTCTTTATTCCCAGTTGTTTTAGTATTTTTATTTCTTGATAATTGGATGTTCGGACCAGCTTGTGTGCACCTCGACTAATTTCGAGGCCATATACCTACATATAACTCAACATCAACAATATAGTACTGAGACTATTCTCAAGCACCATCTACACTCATGAACTATAAATTCTTCAGAATTTTCTCAAGAAACGTCCATGTCACATATGTGTATAGTACCGACATCATGTTGTGTATATGCATAATACATGAGACCAATTATATAGTACTGAGAATTTTCACAAAAGCATTCACTCCATGTAGGAGCATAACACCTCAGAGCATCTATAGTGGTAGGCCATTTCTTAAGCCAAAGCCGTAAGTCTCATGTGTTACGCAAATACATGACATACCGTATAGTTGGTCTGCAGTCTTATTCCCATACATAACGTGGATGTTTCGGAGAAAATTCTCAATACTCGATCTATAGTTGGTCTAATGTATTATGTAGATGCATGACATGTGATAAGCACCCAATATTGTATAATCTTGGAGCTTAAGTCCTCTAATATATTGTATCTAAGTACATATAGTTGATCGTTTTCAATGATATAGCACATAAGGTATTTTCCAAGTGTTACAGGTAATTCAATGGTAAGAAGATGCAACTGAGAGCGTCGTTGGCTCCCGGGAGTAGCCAAGGAGGTCCCTTGCTGGGTCCTAAACGTCAATTTGGAGAAATGTCAAAGCAAGCAACGAAATGCTAAAAGCTGGAGAGAAGCAAAAACGGATTGAAGTTGAACTGAACCAGTGGACAGGTCCAGCAAAAGCACTAGACAGGTCCAAACCAATTTTCACAAGAAGTCAGAATGTTTGTTGACAGATCCAACAAAAACTCTGCACCCGTCCACAGCATAAATAAGAAATTATAAATAAGAAATTATCAGATCTTTTGGCCATAACCCGATATCCCACTCTCTCTCTCTCTACCTCCCTTGGCCCTCTCAATTGTTTCCTAGCCTAGTTTGGCATTTGTTCTTCATACTTTTTGGAGTTTTCTCCTTAAGATATTGTCCAAGGTAGTCCTATTTTGACATTGTAAGGTTTAAGATTTGGAATAGGGTAAATTATAGTTAACCCCCTTAAACTATGTCTCGGGAACACTTTACTCCCCCAAACTTTTATTTTTGGCACTTAACCACCTTAAACTAATAGAAATGCAACTTCCGTTTGCATTCCGTTCTGAGTTGGATGGAAAATATCACATGCCCTCTCATCTGAAAAAGTGAGACACTTTTACCCTTCGTCTTCTCTACATCAAAACACTTTTACCCTTCAACATTTTTCGACCAGTCTGCGATCAATGAGGCTACCATCAACTGCCAGCACATGAAGCTCATTCTCAACATCCATTCCATTCGACAAAGAAGCAGTACCCATATCCAATTCCATGGTGGGTTTGTACTAATCCTATTGCTTAATCGCTACCCAAAAACAAACAAAGTATGCTTCGCAAGAGAAAAAACCCAAAATCAAAAAGAGATGTACCAATGCAATTGGGAGGAGGGTGGGACTGTATTATATACAGAAATTGATCGGGCGAATCAGAGAGAGAGAACCAAGTGGGAGGGAATTGTCACAGATTTTTCGTGATTCTGTTGGGTTCTCACCTGATTCAATGCGGTCCCCAACCAATTACGTGCACGCATATATGATTCTCTCTCTCTACATCTCGCATTCTCGCAGGATATATAGATATACGGTATCGGTACCGGTACCGGTACCAGTACCAGTACCAGTACCAGTATCAGAGTACCGTATCAGGCCAATTTTACACTTCGGACCTTCGCCAACTAGTCGGACCCGGTCCGTATCGGTGGGCCGAGAAACCCTCTCCACCGATGGTGACTTGTCGACTGTTGCCTAACCGCGTCACTTCCAACTTCCTCTTGTCGTCGCTCGGCCAAGGGCAGAATCCCGATCGTAGATCCATTCTCCATCCGAGCAATCGCTGCCTCTACTTGATGATACTTTCTTCTTCTCTTTTGGTTGGAAGTTTTCTGCGTGATTGAACTCGAGAGGGGAGAGAGAGAGAGGCGGTGGTGGAGGGGGAGCAGGTGAGGAGGGAGGCCAGTGACGGGCCGAGCGACGGTGGCGGCGGCGGCAATGAGGTTTGGAAGCCGAGGGAGGAGAGGATTGGCGCGAAGAGATGGAGGGTTTTGGTCGACTTGGTAGGGTGAGGGGGAAGGGGAAGGGGGTGACATGGTGGAAGCGGTGGTTGAGAGGAGGAGGAAGGGGAGTGGCCATTGGATGGGCCGATGGGGTTTTGGTTGGTTTTGCAGAAGATAGGTTTTAGAGAGAGGGAGAGATTGTGTGTTGGTAAAATGGGTATGGGGCCTTTGGGCAAACAAATGGGATTTGATCCCTTCGGTAAGCGGTTTTTAAAAGTGGACAAAAAGGTAATTTACATCCTCTCCGTTACGGAAGTTAGTCGGTTCTACATTTCTATTAGTTTGAGGTGGTTAAGTGCCAAAAATATAAGTTTGAGGGGGTAAAGTGTTCCCGAGACATAGTTTAAGGGGGTTAACTATAATTTACCCTTTGGAATAAGATTGTATTTCTAGAATCCGTGTATTGTCTCCATTTGAATTCTTGGTTTGTTAAATCAATAGATTGAGGTTCGGTTGTGAGTCCTCACAAACTAATCAGCTGTTTCTCCCACCGAACCCGAATCTAAGATTACTCTTGGTTGTGGAATCTTTCGGGATTGACGGTATGAGGGTCTTTCGCCAGCTCTGCCGTATATATCTCCTCGGTACACTCCAAGACCGATCTTCCTTAATCACCTAAAGAGTTGCCATGTTTCTAGTCGTTTTAAACCTTTCCTTAGAGAGTTCTTCGTTAATGGAGGGGTAGTCAGCTATGGCCTAAGTAATTAAATAATTCTCACCTTCAAAATCAAGTGTATATATGTGTGGTCGAAGTCCTCTTTAACTCGATTCGAACTCAAAAGTGTTAAGCCTTTGATTATGCGTCCAAAGTCAATTATAGCACGCATAATACTTGGGTCGATGTCCTTTTGAGGGTTTAACCAACTCCTCAGAGAAATTTGATCACACCAAGCATAATCTTCTGGTCGAGCACACAAATTACCTTTGGGACTTGATTGTGTAAATTCGTGAGTATTGGATTGCTTAGGCTATAAGTGGTACTAAACCTTGGTCAGAGCCTCCCATCTAAATACTTGCAAACCATAATTTAGTTTAAGTAGAGAAACTGCAGTTGAGAATCACCAAAAATCCAACACACAAATGGTTTGCTACCTATAGCTAAAAACCCTTATAGCCCGATAAAGCCTACACCCCAGAATATTCTCAGTAGTACTTTATAGTTGGTACCAACTCATGTGCAAATACATAGCGTGAATGATGTTGAGAAAATTCTCAGCACTATATAGTTGTTACGGGCATAGATGGTGCTTGAGAATATTCTCATCACTCTATCCATGACCACCATTATTACCGCACATGAAAAAGATTGAGAACTTTCCCAATATCCTTTGTATTTTTTTATAATTATAACTATTTAATATGAAATTTATTTGTTACATCTTAATGAATATATACAAGTCACAAATATAATGTTTATGCAAAAAAAAAAATACAAAAACAGATAAAATATTTCAACAACTAAACAAAAAAGAAACATAAATATCTCATCATCATAACTTCTGGTTGTTCTTTTTATGTGGGCACCTCCTGAATGGTGCTCCTATCAATAGACCTGGCTAGTATTTCACTCAAAGAGTTCGGTTGAGTTGCACGTGGAGGCAAAATCAATATGTTCGGCTGAGTTGCATGTGGAGGCAAAATCTAACGGAACAAAACCGATTTGCATTTAAAACCATTTTACGGTATAATTATTACTCCATAATTTGTTCGAGGGGCTTTTACAGTATAATTGTTCCATTGAAAATACACGTGCATTTCGGAACGGGGTCAAGCGTTTTTGGGAAATACTTTACCCAAACTAGAGCAGCCGGTAATTGTCCCATAAATAAAACCTAAAATTTTTGGATGCAGAACCAATAATTCCTACTTAAAAAGGACGTGGTTACCAAAAAATAAACTTGTACCTTTAGTTTCTTAGCATCCATCCCCAACATAACCTCGGAAAGAATGAAATTGGAGTGGCTTGGATATGGGTTGAGAAAAGGCACTTCTTTCAAAAGTTGGAAGAGTCTCTCACGTTCTTCCACCAAAGCCATTTTAACCTTCTGTTAGACGTTCTTGACAAGTATTAGAATTGGTATTCAAGCACCAGGAATACTCAGTGGCTACTTAAAAACATTGGTAAAGCCCATATTAGTAAATCATAAATACCTCCAAATAGTCCGGATTCTTTAGTGCTGTACATGCAGAAATTTCTGCAGCAACAGACACATTATATGGTTGCTTTGCTCTCCACAGATACTCAATAATACTCAAAGGAAATGCTCCATATCCAACTCTGAGTCCAGCTAAACCTGTACAGTGTTTATACATCACATAAATGTGCTATACTTTCATAAAATAAAATAAAAACGAGCCTAATGAAGGTAACTTTCAAGACATAGTTAAAAAAAAATCAGAATGAAAAATGAGGCAGCCATCCACCGAACATCTTCAAAGAACAATCTGATCAAATTTAATCCATACAAGTCAACCACCAAACATGCCAAGGTTGATAGATTGGTGAACGATCTTAGACATATGCACAGATAGAAGCTACCCCAATATCTACGCTCCAACAAAATTCTACCGGTGCTTTCCAATACACAATTTGAGGTCAGCCCAGCAAGACTTGGAGGGTGGACACCTCCTCAATAATCACATGAACAGATTCCACATTCAGTTTTGCAAAGAAGGATTTGTTGTTGCATCATTGTTTCAATGGAAAAGTTGGATTCTAATGTGATTTCATGTAAGCCCAAGACACTAGGTATAGAATCTTGACCTTGTCTTTTTCTCTTGTTCAGGATTAGGACCAGCTTAATGATGATGGCACATCATCACTGTTTTTTAGTGGCTGATCGAGCCTTGAAACACTATAAAATTCAACCATTTCAACATAGAAGCTATTAAGTATATAAATTGTGATGGCACCCTTACCTCAAGCAAGCTTTTGGGGTTGAGAACTAACCAAAACAATGTTGCTATAGAACTATTACCACATAAAAACTTTGCTACTTCTATGGACAAGTATAATTGCAAAAGGTTGGTTTGAGAAAATCTCATCTGTTAACTCACAAAAACTTTGTTACGTGGACCTCCCACGTCAAACACTCGACACCGGGTAAGAGTTATGATAATGGCATAAAATCATATAAAACGTACATAGCAACAAACGACAAAAGTCATTTCTTTTTAATCCTTCTTTACATTTACAAGACAAGTTTCCAGATAATACCAGTTTAAGGAAAAGATCCGACTAGCCATTCAATTTCATAATGAAGCATACAAGCTTTTTGATAGTAGGTCCAAAAATATACATACCAGCTCTCTTACTAAATGTGCGAAGGACAATTAGATTCTCATGCTTCTTCACCCATTGCATCCGAGATTCAATTCCTGAAAATTCAATGTACGCTTCATCCAGCACAACCAATATAGGCAGGTCAAGGATCTTCAAGAGAACTTCATCACTGATTATACTGTGAAACAATAAGATGCCAACACAAGTAATCATATCAGAACCTGCAATAATGCCTGCTGAAAAGCAATAACATATGTCAGACTTTGCTACAACAAAAGGAAAAGTCCACATAGTATTGATAATAGATCATAATATGTAGTAAGAAGTACAGATACGAATAGGGATGGCAATCTCGACCGAACCGATGGGTACCCGAACCGTAACCGCTTTTTTTCCCGAACCATAACCAAAAAATTCCCCGTTGGTGCGGATATGGTGGAGGTTGGAAGATAACTGAACGGGTTCGGTTCAGTTACGGTTGAGCTGATAACCGAACCGTACCCCGAACCGAACCGAAACAAGTTATTTACAAAAATACCCTTGTATATATATATATATACACTTATACCACTTAGGGTTTTCATTTCCCCACTCGGCCACTCCTCTCCAGACTCCACATCAGTTATACCTAGAGCACCAGAGCGGCGACTACTGTTCACTCCGTGAGATCTCTCTCTCTCTCTCTCTCTGGACTCTCTAATCTCTATTGCACACTCTCATCGTCTCTGTAACTCTATTTTTGCAAGCTACGACTATCGATTGAGGCATTGTGCGATCGTGAGATTTCTCTCTCTCGATCTTGTCTCTCATCTCTCGGTTTTTGCAGGCAATCGATTGCAGCAGTCCAGTGAGTCCGCACTCCGCAGTCGACACTCTTCGGGCCCCATTTGAATCAGCCGACTATTATCGTCTCTAGTTTCTCTCTCTCTCTCTCTTATGTGCTTGAAAATATAATTTGCTTGAGATCTATGTGCTTGAATTTGCTGCATGTGTCTGAATATGTAATCTAATGAATATCGACTGTCATAAACGTGTAGATAAATGTGCTAAAAATTTTAGCTTGAATCTGCTGAAAGATAATTGTAGCTTGAATCATGTCTAAATCTGCTGGTGTTTTCTTAGGACTAGATTAATTATGTCTGAATCACCTGTCGGTTCGAGTACTCAGTCAACAAATCCGGTTGATGGTTCTGGACCATCACAACCAAGTGGTAGCCCCGTACCATCATCATCCCCTCTCGATAACCATGCAAGTGACAATCCTACTCATCCAAGTGACAATCCTACTCAGATAAATCCGATGATGATGGTGGAAAAAGGTTAAGGAGTCCTTATTGGGCTCACTATAATAGGATGAAAATTGGCGGGGTTTACAAGGCCATTTGCAAGTATTGTGTAGCAAAAATTTCTGGAGAAACAAGGAATGGAACTTTGCATTTGAAAGAACACTATTTTCGGAAACACCAAAAGAAGGATAACATGAGGCAACAAGTTCTAACAAACAATTTCA